>JBCJKH010064654.1:41864-52877 GCA_039877255.1 Loriculus beryllinus
AAAGGGAATCAGTACTAAAAAAACTGGAAAAGCCATGTAAGTAAGAGAGAGGGAAGATGAAGGAGCTGAATGTGTCTTCTAGAAAAGCTTTAACACAGAGGAGAACCGTTGCTTTATGTAACTTCTGTAAACTTAGTCTTGTATCTAAACTTCGGAGTGAAGAAGTTGTAAACGTGTGTTTGATAAGCAGCAGCTTATCGCTGAAGTGGCAGGTGAGGTCTTGAGAGGCAGTGGTCCTGCCTTGCCCAGTCAGATATCCTGTCTCCAGCTGGTGTGGCCAATGGTGACTGCTTCAAGTCTGCTTTCTTTGCTTAGATCTCCCAGCAGTTTTCCTGACAGGTGGCCAGGCTGTGTGTCTGTCCTCCTCTCCCACACCTGAGTTGGACTTGTGGTTCTGTGCAGACCTCAGCAGTGGGTAACAGCCAGAAGCTGGGACGGGTCGGATTCAGTGGTGGATGCTCCAGGAAACGTAACAGGAACAGAACAAACACTGTATGTCCTTTTAACATCAAGGCAGGTTAGGGAGCTCCTCAGAGGACATCTTGGGCTCTGAAGTTTTTTTATGCCTTCTAAAGGAAGTATCTGTGATGGATTTGCATAATCTTTCTCTGATAGCTTTTGTATTCTTGGCCTCTGTACCACCATGGCTGGACTATGAGCTCTTTGGTTTTATGAAATATTGCGTGGGGGAATAATAGAATAGTTAGGGTTGGAAAGGACCTTAAGATCACCTTCTTCTGTTGCCAGAAATGGTCAGTATGAAAAGATTATCCATTTTTTTCATACCTTTAATGACTTACAGACTTACATAATTTTGCTGCTTTGTAATTTTTATTTTTTTTTTTAGTGGAAAAATCTTAGTCTCTATAATAATTCGTAGTATGGGGTAAAAAAATATAACTTTATCAGTCTTTGTAGCCTTTCAAAGAATCACCGAATGGTTGAGGTTGGAAAGGACCACCAGAGATCACAAAAGTTCTACCTCCTTGCTCAAGCAGGGTCACCTAGAGCACATTGCTAAGGACTGTATCCAGACAGGTCTCTGTCCATATACTTTATATTGGATTTTGGTTCTAATTTATTTATTTGAAATGTGTGACCAGGACTGTAAGGCATTATTTGTGATACAAAGGTAACATGGATTTGTAGTGATGAATGCTTTTAGTTTTGTTTTCTTTCTGAGTAGTTTTTTGGTCTTTTTGTTTGTTTGTTTGCTTGTTTAATAGTCTTTCCAAGATATCTGTTCTTTTTCTTTTTAATATTTTATTTTTGAGATATAATACCTATGCTGAAATACTTTGCTGCATAGATACAGTGAGGCTGTATTTTCCTCATGTTATTTTACACACTGAAATTCATCAAACATTTTGTTCTGTTGTTCAGTAAACTAAATATATAAAAGCATTTTGTGAGGGAGCTTGAAAACATCCAGGTCTGCTCCATTAGCTGTTACATTTATCCACACAGTTCATTCTCCCAGAATGCTAATATCTGTGAGGCTCTACTTCCCTAGTATCTTATTTAGCCACAGGTCCAGTATTTCCCACTTTGTTATTGTTGTTACCTGTTTGTCGGGTGATTGAGCATATTTGTTGATTAGGCCCCATGATGACACTTGGAGTGGAAATTGGACCTGTGCTTACCACCCTTCAGGCCTAACCTGCAGCAATACTAATGGTGTTGTACCAGTGGCATACCACGATTAGTAACTGACCAGTTTAATTTTTTCAGTGCTTTATAATTTTGGGTTAGTACATTCATGTCGTATTCCCTTATTACTCATTTTCTTGGCTTGCTTTAGAGCCCGTTTTTTTTGAGTCTTGGAGGAAGGTCTTTAGAGTCATGCTATCAAGACAAGCTTTTGAGAGTATTTTTAGTCTCCTCTGAAGTGAATGCTAAGGTCAGTTACACTCTTTGGTATCGGCCCTTAGCATCCATTTCTGGAGCTGTATTTGCAACTTTTTTACAAGCCCCTTTGATTATTTAGCTGGGTGGTTTCTTTGGGTATAATAAAAGCTGTTTCAACTATGAGCTTTATGCGTTTTACAAGCTGCTCTTCAAAGTTTCTTTGCTTACTTTACTGTAGTTTTATATTCAGCTTTTGCTGGAGTTCTGTTATCCTCATCTTACACATGGCTTGGTTTACTGGAATACCATCTTTTCCTTCTAATAACTTCAGCTTTGCTATTTTGAGAGCTCTGTTTAACCACAGCTTGAATTTTGTGAACTGAAATCAGGTTTCTGTTGAGCAGTGTATTTAAGGAAGTTTCAAGGATTACCATTTTATGATTTCTATTAAGAGCTTTTTTGCTCGTTTCAGTTCAGCTTTTCAGGAAGGAAAAAAAAAAGATTATACAGTGAGAAGCAGAGTTTGGCAAAGAATAGCACAAGTAGATAAAAAGACGTGGGTCATTTCCCAGCATTTTTCAGCTGAAGTAATCTTTGGGTGTGGTGCTCCAGCAGTCTAAACTGATCTGAATTGGGACTGCCACAATCCTGGCCTTAGCTTTCTGATCTCTTCCCCATTCCTATGAGCACATTCATGGAGTTAGGCCACCTGCAAGCTGATCACTGTTTGATTGGGGTGTATTTTTGAAAGGGGGTAGGGTGCCTGGGTTCAGGTGTTTTCTGTTTATGGAGTCTGCTCTGTGGAGTAGCTCACAGCGTGACTGTCAAGTACCTGCCCCGTGCTCTGGGGGTGGCAGTGGTTGTGCTCAGGGTGAAGAATGAAGGGACGATGGTATCAAACTCTGTGTGTTGCTGTTAGATGATCTGGAAGTGGCGTTCTTTTTAATAACACTGAGAGCAGGGATGAATTTCTGGAAGAAGTGTGACTCTACTGCTCAACACAATGACTGTTAACTGTAGTTTTGCTTTTGAAAAATTAATGTCGCCTCGTTGAAATTTTTTCTCTCCATTGTTTATCTCTGAAGACAACCTTTTATAGCTGTTAAATATTAATGCTGTTTCTCTTGGAGCTCAGACATACTTGAATGGTAACAGGGCTGAATGTGCTTGAAAAGAATAACAGTACAAATACACACCCTCACTGTTCTTGAATATATAGATGGCTGTATGTAAAGAACTGCTTGAATCTGCTTTACAGCACAGAGGTATTAGTAGCACACTGCCGCTGAGCAGTGTGTATCCGGGATTGCCCAGAGCAGAATTTGTAGGCAAAATGTCTTACTCTACTGCTGTCTGTTTTGAATAAGATCTTTTTATCATAAGCTAGTCAGAGAATGAAAAAACGTAAGAGCTGTTCCTGAGCAGATGATATTCCTTGAATCACTCTCCCCTCATCTTTTCCTGTCTGCTGTATTGCATCAATAGAATCTGAGGTAACCTGGGATTGGGTTGTTTTTTCTCCACACTTATGAAATACCACGGAGAACTCCAGCTGTGTGAGCTGACGAAATATCCTACATATGGATAGATACAAACCTTGTAATACGCATCGAAAGACTAGAAATAACAATTTCTGGAGTGAAAAAGCAAATGATAGTGGTGTTGATGAATGAACTGGTGGAGCTGAGTGATACAGAAGGCAGCATAAAGTCATTTGCAGTCAGTCTTGAGTCCTGCTTCACACTTAGTGTGACAAAATACTGGAAGGCCATAAGGCCAGGAGCCTAACCAACTGCTGAAGAAGTAAGGGGTTAGAAGTTTAGCTCAGTATGAAGACTGTGCAGTGACATAATTAGTGACAAAATCCTTCTGTCCTTCTGAACTGAAGCATCTGTTGGTGACTAAGGCAAGACCTAGGTAAGGGTCAAATAACTAATTTCCCTACTGCAGTCTGCCTTTTTTCTTGCTGTTTCTTACCCTTTGAAGCAAGACAACTGTTTTGGATTGATCTGGTTTTGCAGTTTGACTCCACCGAGCTGAAGGTTGGGTGTATGTCTCACTGTGCACCACAGGGAGGAGAATCCAAGAACACACAGCCTAACAGCATTATGTCCCAGCACATGATACCTGCATGGGATGCTGTGAGGTTATTTCAAAATCCTGGCAGGAATGTGTAGATGCAGTGTTTCAATAGGTGCTATTACAGGCTCAGTGATAGTCGTCTGTATGCTTTGTTTGCATATAAACAGCAAATACTTCATGTAGACATAGTCTTACTGAATGTGCATTATCGTTGTGACTTCTGTGTTGTGGATTGACAGTCTTTTCTGTGGAGGTACTTAAGGTTTTAAAGGACTTTTCTTTTGGATTTGTTTTCCTTTGTTGATGTGAATCAGTCAATTTTTCCACTTCCAACTGGAAAAAAGAGTAATTGTGATAAAAATGTAGTTCCTGAGAGAAAGTACTTAAAGTCAACAAGTGAAGAATGTCAATGCTAGATTAAATTCTAATCATTAAGAATTGCCCTTAACAATTGCAAGAGTTTTGTAATGGGAACATAATCAAGAGCTCGGTATGAGTTTGGTTTTCAATAGTGTCATTTTAGTCTGACCTCTGAGCAGCCAAAAAGTAAAATTCTGCTTTGCAGTTAAGATTTGGGTTTGTTCTGTTTTCCTTTCTCCCCTTCCTGCCATACAGACTGACAACTTCACTGCTGCTGTTCACTGCTGATAGCAGCTGTGGCTCAGCTCAGGTTCACACTCCTACTCTGGAATTTTGTGTGTGTGTTTGTGCAGAAGTGACTTTCTGCTCTGTGCCTGGAAGGGCTGAGTGAGGAAGCTCCGCCAGCCAGCTCCTTAGTGCAGAGTTCTCCTGGCTGCTTCAGCATTACACCAGGATTTAATTATGTGTTTGGTAGTCAGGAGAGATTTATCTTTGAGAGAGAAGTTTATATTTAACTTCTGTTATAAAGAGGTTGATCATCATCCCCCCCCCCCCCCACTTTTTAATAAACTGCAGAACTCAGAGTTTGCCTGTTTCCCAGAGGGAACAAGGGAAGTCCTTTGCTGTGCGTAATAAGAGGTTAACCAAGAGCCAGGTTTCTTCAACAAAGAGCAGTACATCCTGCTGTCCTGTTCTACAGATTTCATATGCTGCACTTTGGGTACCAACTTGCTTTGGGTATGTCCTGCAACTCTCTCAATGGTTCTGATGGTCTTTCTGATCTCTTTTGTTCTTGCAGATGTATGTGACCATGCTACCTGTATTTGTGTCACTTGTTCCCTGCATCCCTTCCTGTGCTGCTCTTAATATACATTACGTGTACTTTTTTTCCCTCTTGGTACTTGCATTTTTAACCTAGGTACATGGACTGGGTGTAGGAAGGAAGGGAAGAGAAGGAGGCTCTGTTGCGCAGGGAGGCATCTACAGCAGTCACCTACTCAACATGGGTCTGTAATTACTGAAGTGTTGAATGCGAATGTTATCTCTTGCATTACTTGGTTTCTTTTCTCACCTTTTCAGATTGTTACTGAAGTGGTAAAGTTCTGTCCCTCAGTACCTGTGATGTATGCCTTGAATTTTGGAAGGTCATGTTTGAGTGAGTCCAAAGTCATATCCACAACGAGAAGAGATGCAGTTGGATGGGGAGAAGTTGTTGGTCTCATAAGATGCTTATCAGTCACTACCTAGAATCAGCTCTACTCAAACTTACTTTGTGACACAGCAGGATTTTGTAGCGTGATACCAAAGCACAGTAGTGAGGCTGACAGTTTTCGGAGAGCCAGACAAATTATCTCTTTCCAGAGAACATTACATCCTGTGATTTGGCTCTTTTCTTCTGCAGGATGTATGAAAACATGTGATTTTTCTAAACTTTTTTTGAGCATTGAGTCATATGATGCTGTTCTGGTTTAAGATGAGACAGCTGTGTTGCCCTTGTTTCACTCTGAATGTAAGGATGTTAGTTCAGTGGGCTTCCTTATTTTTTATTCTGCTCAATATTTGAGCAGGATATTGCTTTTGCACACGCCACCCCCTTAATCCCTTCTACTCTGTTATGCAGTGCTTTTTATTTATATATTAATATAGATTTTTAATATGTAAAAAAGTGCTTTGTGCTTTCACTAATAGGACAGACTGAATTATTAAATCAAGTAGAGCCAAGAGAGTGAATTTTGTTCCTCAGTGCTCCCTAGTTAAGATGTCTTTAGTGAAGGAGAAAGTTTGCAAAGTTTGAAGTGTGTGAGGTGTCTGGTGGGAGTCATTGGGGGTATTCAGCTGTATTCAAACCCACCAAAAATAGCAGTTGAATGGTCAGTACAGCTTCTGCTAAGCAGAATTTGTACCCTTAAGGAACTGTTTGCACTGCTCAGAAACAGATATCTTTTCTGTAGGCAAAAACTTGTGGAGTAGCATAAGGGTGCAGCTCCGTGAACAAGTTTTTCCTGAGGTGAGCTAAAGGGTGTTTTGGAAGCTGTTAGCTTTTCCAGGGCATCCACCACTGGGAGCTTCTGCATGTGTGGTAAGTAGAGAGTAGTTTACCCTGTGTAATTGCAGGAAAAGGGTACTGTGGAGTAGCTGGTAAATCAGCAGCCTACCTTACCTCCTAGTGTGAGGTCTGTGTAACTGTACCCTGAGGCTTTGTCTGTGTTGTGCTGGTGACTAACTGAATTCGGGCGCCTTGTTTTCTCACGTGGTTTAGCAAGTTTGATGCAGTTGGGATCGAGTCAAAAGCATGCCTTTTAAAACATTCAGCAATGCTGATGTGGCTGGCCATTCTCACTAACAGGTTTGTCTAGAAATGTGTTTAAACAGAGTGTAAACCTTCATCCTGTTATGGTTTATAAGCAGGCTGACATATATTTGGTTCTTGCTTTAAACCCCTTTCTCTCACAGGTTCTTCTGTTCACATGTACTTGATGAGCAAAACAGCAGCCACTCCTTGGTGGAAACAAGTAAACAGGATTTATCAAAACTGTTTAAAGCATGGGCTGTTTTATATGGGATAAATGTTTCAGTTCCCTTTGTTTTCTGTCTTTGGCAATGGCTTTGTACCAGATGTACTGGAGAAAGATGTAACAACATGAGTAATGAACTGTTGTGGAACAGCTTTCCCACAGATGTATCTTTTCAACGCATGCTCTTCAGCAGCAGTCTCCTAAAAGCAGTGTAAACTGCTAAGAGAAGGTACCCATTTAGGTGTGACAGCATCACCTCCTGCCGGGTGAAGAGACTGTGTGCCCAGCTGAGATATGAATACACTCTCTTTCTCCTTTAGCACTCTCTGGAATGGTGCTCCTCTCAAATGATCCCACTGTACTGCAGCCGGTAACCGGCTGTTACCACAAACATGAGGGCAGCTGTTTTCTGTAGGGTGATGGGGACCTGCTTTAGCTCATGTGGTTAATGTTGGAAAGACTGTAGCCTGTTTCCTGGTCCAAGTTCTGATTGAGGCTGTGAATTACATTTGAAGTGACTATATTTGGTTACTTTAATAAGATATTTTAATGGATGAAGAAGAATATAATTTAGAGGATAAAAATATAAATAGTAACAATAAAGAGTATGGAACCCTTCAACCATTCAGTCATTTGCCCCCCAGCTCAATTGGAAAAAATGTTGTGTTAGCTGCCACAAACTTTTGATGGGTATTTGATACCCATTGGAAATCAGCTTAAGATCAGTACCTTGGTTGTAGTCAATGACTGCTATCCAGCACATAAAATACATGCTGGATCCAGTTTTTTTAGTCTTGGAGATGCCAAGGATTTAATAATCACACTGTAAAATTCTTCCATAGACTGTTTGCTGTGCTTGTCATGCCATCCCAGTGCCTTTTGACAGATTTATTTCTGGTTTTACTCCCTTTGGGAGGGTTAGAGAAATAATTACAATCATTCCTGCAAACCCTCTGATGCTTTTGTGATTAATTTTAAATCCTGAAAGTAATATTTTTTTAAATATTGTTGGATCTTGTGTTTTAAATAGAGGCATTTTTATCATGGGATAATTGCAAAGGGAGCTTTTAAAATATTAATTATATCCACTAGGTTAAAACCTCATGCTTCTCAATAAGCTTAACCTTTCTATAAATAATGCATGCAAAAGAATGCTTATGAAATGGCTGACTTGCCACATTTACTTGTTGCTTTCTGGGCAATAGTATGGGCATGAGATCATGGGAATTTACTGTTCTGCTTATGAAAGCTGACCTGGTTGGAGAAGGATGCCATTGGTATTTGAACTGGTAGCTGAGCACTTTAAGGCAAACTTCTTCTTTTAAAATATGTAAGGAAAAAGCTCTTTACTGTGAGGGTGGTGAGGCACTGGAATGGGTTGCCCAAAGAAGTGGTAAATGCTCCATCCCTGACAGTGTTCAAGGTCAGGTTGGACAGAGCCTTGGGCGACATGGTCCCTGCCCATGGCAGGGGGGTTGGAACTAGATGATCTTAAGGTCCTTCCTACCCTAGCTATATTATGATTCTATGTGCAGTAGCCTCCAACTTGGTAAGCTAAGCTGTTGCCCAGCACATTCTTCAGCTGTTTTCTGTTGGAGTAGTCTGCTGCAATGTGTACTTGCCCATAAGTTATTTAAAAGATACTTTGCTGTAGTGGGTTCCAAAGTGGGCTTTTAGCCTTGAAACAGGGTGAAAGAAAAGGAGGAAATGGTTGGCGAGTTCAAAGTTGGAGGTAGAGGGAAAGTTACTGCTGTGGATTTCTTTTTGAGAACTCTGGGATATTGTTTTTGTCACTGGTGTTCCTCCCCTGTTTCTCTTACAACCTGTGTATGTGTATGTTCTGGGGAGGTCCCCGTCCAGGAGACAGGGTGCAGTGAAGTGAAGGCTGGTGATCACAAATATTTGGGGAATCAGGGTGAAATTAAGGTGTTTTCCAAAAAGAGGAATGCAGAAATCTAGAAGGGGCTGGAAGGGAAGCAACCATAGGAAAATGGTTTGGGAAAACCTGAGTCAGCTTGGCACTGTTGAAGCCCATGGGAAATTACTTTTGGACCACAATGAAGACAACAAGGAAGGAATGCCAGAAAGATTATTACACTTCAATAAAAAGTAGTCAAGTATATGCTTGCTGTGGCTCCCATCCACAGACTGCTGTACAGTTGGACTCTGTACAGTTCTGTATATTGCTTAAATTAATGACACTTCATCTTTTATTTTTCAATAAGCCATGACAATGGATTCATTTCCACAGTATGAGAAGTTTACAGAAAAAATTTGGTTTGAGTGTGTTACCAATACATTTTTTCCACATCTGTCTGACACCTGAGTTAGTTCACAGATTTATGTCTCGCAGCAGCATGTCTTAAGTCTTTACTTATGTTGCAAGTAAAATTAAAAGCAAACAAATCTAGGAAGGGTAAGAGGAAATAGGAACAAGTGCATTCTTGTTTCAGGGTTACAGGAACTAGGAGTGTCCTGTGTTTTTCATTTGTAACTTTAACAGAATGATCTTACTCATCTTCATCAACTCTGTAGGTCATGTTCTTACTATTACTAGCCTTCTTATGTCTCTCTGAGGCATTTCCAAAGGGTGTTTGTGTGTGCGAGGTGGAGCAGGACTTGTGAGGTTCTCCTTGCCTACCAAATAAAACCCTCTGATTTCCTTAGCAGACTTCTCAGTTCTGCTGCCATGAAACTGAGACATTTTTCTGGCTGTAGTGGCAGCTGCGTCTTGCTCTTTGGCATGACCTTCCACTGGTTCTGAGCTGCTCTTTGCAAGGAGGAATGGAAAGAAGCAGAAAAAATAGTGTTTAGGGGCTGGGATTGTGCCTCTTGGGCAGACCTTTGCTTGGCAAGTCTCCCTGTCAGTAAGTGCCCGTGCAGCGCAGCAGTGGTGTTGTGCCTCTCTTGCTCCATGGCCCACGTAGCACACACGTGCTCTGTGTCATGAGCCAACATTTGGTATCCATATATCAATGTTCACTTTAATTGAGGGGTTTGCTCTTGGTTGAGTGCAGTGAAAGAATTTCAGGTTTAATTAAAAGAATTTAGGACTAAACAGTTTAATGAGGGGTTTGGAGTTGTTTTCAGAATTGATTTTTCCTGCCTGTCGTTACCTTCTTCCCAGGTGGTTCTGGATGAAGGCAAGTTACAGACCATAAGCAATGAATGGGCTTTTTAAAGAAAAGGGATGGTTTAGGTTCTTTTTTTTTGCTAGGTATTTGCTAACTGTGTGGCTCTGGTGAACCAGCTCTGTAGCATGCAGCAAGCTGACAATGAGGGTGCTGCCTGGCATGCAGCAACTGGGCATGTAGGGGGAAAAAAAACACAGCACAAAGGAAGGTGATGGAAACTTGCCTTTGCATATAACCCGAAACGCATGGTAATCGATTGCAGGTGCTCTCCACCTGTGGGTTGTAAACAGAAATCAGGAAATTGCAACTGCTCAGCCCTTCCTGTGTTGCTCAATGGCAGGGGAGGGGCAGCCAGGCAGGGAGAAGCCTGGGAGCTGCTGCTGCATGAGGAGGCAGCTCTGTCACCTGTCCATCACTTTGCTAGCAGGGCTGGTGCAGGGCCATGAGGGCTGTAAGTATAATAAAGTATAATATATCAGGAGCTATCGCAGTCTAGATTTCAAGTTGGCAATCTTGGCTCGTTGCACAAGAGCCGGTAAAACTTAGCTTACTAGTGGTGCCACTTACTTAAAAGTCCAATAGGACACGCAAGGTTACTTGGCTGAGTGGTGTGAGCTGATGGCTGGGGGCTCTGAAGAAGTGGAACTCCATCTTTATTAATAAACCCCCACTTTAGTAGCTGTCATGTCTGGTTTAGGAGCACAGCTTGAAATGAAGGGGAGAAAAATAGGAATTCTTTAAATAATGACTAGATGAGCACTTCAGCCTCTTGTAGAACACTGCTCATTTGGTGCAGTGGAAAGAGTGAACACCTCTGTTAGAGGAGGAAGAAAGGAAAAGAAAGGAAAGAAAGGAAAGAGAGAAGGAAGGAAGGAAGAAGGAGGGAGGGAGGGAAGGAAGGAAAGAAAGGAGGGAAGGAAGGAAGGAAGGAAGGAAGGGGAAGGAAGTAAGGCAGTAAGGAAGAAAGAAAATAAAGGAAAGAAAGGAAGAAAGGAAAGAGAAAGGAAGGAAGGAAGGAAGGAAGGAAGGAAGGAAGGAAGGAAGGAAGGAAGGAAGGAAGGAAGGAAGGAAGG
>JBCJKH010064658.1:0-11575 GCA_039877255.1 Loriculus beryllinus
GGCAACCCATTCCAGTGCCTCACCACCCTCACAGTAAAGAACTTCCTCCTTATATCCAATCTAAACTTCCCCTCTTTAATTTTTACCTGTTATGGGTTAAGTGTTAACACATTATTACATTTGTTTTATTCCAAAATCATACACTAGGTGGTTGCTTGTGGCAGATACTCAGGATATGCTCCATCCTGGGCCCCGCAAAGCTGGCACATCACTTGGTTTAATAGAAAAATGATTTGTCCCCTTTTTGTGGAACAGCAAAGACTGGCAATGACAAGAGATAGGATGATGGTCAGAACCATGCTGGTGTTCTTATAGGTGCTAGATGTCTTGCTCCAGAGTTTTATTAATGCATCCGGGGTTAATTTGACTCAGATACATGCTTTGGAGAACATTTTCTCCATTTCTGGTGATGAAAAGTTGGTTTTATTTTCTCATTTTTACTTCTGTAGTTTGGGGTATAATCCACTACAGGAAGAAACAGGGTATTTTCACCTGAATGCTTTAGTGACTGCAGGAATGAAGTGCTTGACCTCTCCTGTTCTCTTCTGCTATATTGTGTAGTTCTAGCGACTTTTGATCCTTTGTACTTTTACACTGTTACAGTGTGTAAAGATGACTTGTGGAGCTGAGGATTTTTAGTGGGTATATATATATATTTCTATATGAAATGTCTCCATAGTTACCTGCAATTGCAAATACTTAGTAAAGACCCAGCTGGTCTCATCCATCCTGTGTTCCTGGTATACACATATATAGAGATACCCCTACAAGCAAAAAGCCATAGAGTTATTTTCAGAAGTTCCTCTGAATATACTTGCTTAAACCCTGCCAATGAAGCCTCAACCTTCATTTCTGACTGGAGATATCATTATTGCATCTTGCTTTATATAACTGTGTAGCATTGCTGTCATTTGCCTTCATGATGAAGTACAAGTCAATTCCTCACCATTTTTTTATACAGCACAGCCCTTGGACCTCGACAGAAAAATAAGTGGGTAAAATCTTAACAAGGTACAAGCTAATCCTTGGAGTCTTCTAGTTGTCACATATAACATTAGTTACCCAGCCAAGTTGCTCAAGGTGGGTTATTTTAATAACATGGTTTTAAAGCCAAAGATGTTTCCAAAATAATTCTATTATAATGCTTAATGAAATGAGACAATCTACTAGGAAAACAAACAGCATTGCTCCACTACTCCTGAGATCTGCATAGCATGAGTGAGTCTGCATTTAAAATAGATCCTAATTACCTGGCATGACTAGAAAATATTTACCACTCTAGGTTTCACAATAACAAGTGTTCCAGAAACTTCTTAGTTACTTCACAG
This sequence comes from Loriculus beryllinus, assembly GCA_039877255.1. Lineage (NCBI taxonomy): Eukaryota > Metazoa > Chordata > Aves > Psittaciformes > Psittacidae > Loriculus > Loriculus beryllinus. The sequence continues at coordinate 1,329 of JBCJKH010064658.1, forward strand.
TCTGTTTCCTCTTTTTGAACCATTTATCTAGATTCTTTTCTGAGTCTTGCGCACTGTTTTGGAGGAGAGGCCAAAAAATGGTCAGGAGCTGTCCACTGGGACATGGCTCCACATTGGTGACACGGTGAGGCTCCATGTGTTGGCACCTGTGTGTAAATCTAATGTAGTGTAACATGCTGATGGTAACCTCTGTTGGTTTCTTCCCCCGAATGGCACTGAGGCCCACCATAAGGAAATCTATCTCTATATGCTTCTTTCCTGCATTTCCTCACAGTTCTCATGGTGATTTTTACACAGGGAAAGATGTCTACCTTGCAGAAAACTCTTCTGCAGGCCTGTTCTCCCCTTTTGATTTCCTCAGTTTTATTTGTGTGATTTTTTGAGTAAAGATTACTCCTAATTGATTCAAAGCAGAACCAGACTCACAGGGGTAAGGTAAGGGGCTAGAAATGCACAGTAAGAATTTATCCACAGTGAAATACTTCCTTCCCTCCCTCCTTCCTTTCTCACTGCCTGCCTTGTCCCTCCTGCCTCCCTTCTCTTTCTCCTTCCCTCTGTCCTTCCCTCCCTTAGTCTCTGTCAGCAACCCATGCACAAGAAAACCCAATAGCTTTATTTTGAATATAGGACTGAGTTTCCAACCTGGGGTCTGCAGCCCCTCGGGGCTGCTTGTAAGAAGTGAGAAATATGAAAAGGAACCAGGGAAAGCAAATTGAGACACTAAATCCTTGCATGAGAGCTATGCCTCTGAGAATAAAATTGGACCTTCACAAAGCAAAAAAGTTGGAGCTGTTGGAAAATATGGGGTTTATAACAAAAAAACCCCATCAGTAGGTTTGGAAGGCCATTATGCGCAAATATATAGGGGAGGTAAACTTCAGAGGAAGTCTGTTCAGTGTTAATGTGATTTTAGATCAAAGGAATAAGGTAGTACCTGAGATATTGAGTGGAATGAAACTTTTCAACCTTTTTAAGATTTTTCTGTCACTTTCTATGGCCGTTAAAAAAGAACTGTCCTATTTCCTTCCCTGGAGTAAATTGATGGCAGTCCGTCAAGGAATTTGAACTTGAACATTAAGGCTCTGGAACGCTATATATCTTTGCTTATGTAGGATCTTTCGTTCTGGTGAACCTCAGACTGATTTATAGCCATGTATTTTGTAGGGCACAGGTGGCATCAGAAGCCACATTTCACACAGCTGTATCTGGCACAGTCATAAATAACTTAGCAACAACATTCAGGTTGATTTTTTTTAAGAGCTTTACAAACAAGTGAGAGATTTGTTTACAAAACACAGCAAAACTGCATGACTGTGCCAGGTCTGGAACTGAAGAATTCTCCGTCAGATAAAGGCACAAGGAGGCAGAATAAGATTATTTGTAATGCAGACTCTTCAGTGTTCTGTAATTAAAGCATACAGGTTTAAGTTAAGGGAATCTTTATATGCCCGTGCATGCAAAATGGTCCACCACTTCTTGGATCAGGCCACAAATGTCCCAGCTATGTGTCTGAGGCACTGAGATTTAATAGTATCTGCTCTTGAGTAAAGGTCTCAAGCTTTTTGCATGGACGGGTTGAAAGGACCATTCTTCTCTTCCCAGCAACAACAAAATCCCCCAAACAAAACCCCAGATTGTTTCGCTGCAAATTTTGGCTAAACCACGTGATGGCAAAATCATTGCTTATTGCCCTGGTGCCCTTGCCCTTAGCAGTGAGTTAAATGTTGGCTTAGCTTTAGGACTACACATTCTAAATCCATTTGGACTTGGAGCATACCAACAGCATACTTCTTGCTGAGGTTTATCTATAGGAAGTCTTATCCGGTGTTACTGCATTGAAGAGTTGGCTTGAATTAATACAGCCCTATCACTTTTGTGATATCACATATTTCATGTCAGTTAGCCTTGTTCCCAGCCCAGTGAACAGGGCTCTTTCTCTCTTCTCATTATGATTTAACCTGTTTTCTTTAAAATTAAGGGCATTGCAGCAAAACTCACAGGCAATTTTAACAATAGTTATGCTAGAAAGGTCTCCAATAATCTTTTGGTCTTAGAGATGGATTTATAGTGGTAATACCTCTGGACAGTTAGTAAGTAGAATTAAATACTGTGAAGAGGTGGTAAGAAGATGAGGAGGAGCTGAGTAGTGCTTTCCTAAGGCCAAGGAGCCAGCTGTTCTGCAAGGGAGGGTGTTTAGGGAGCATGTGGGAATGGTGATTACAGAGCCAAGGAGCAAAGTTATGTTACTCCATTCACTCATGTATGGTTGGAACTTATTCTGATTTTTTTCCCAATTTGCAGCTTGGTAATCCCAGGACAAACTTTATGGCTCATGCAGCAGTTATGATTTACTTAGGCATGGCTTTTGGAATGCATCATTCTCATAAGTAAAGTGTCAAGCATGGAGCTGCTCCAGGCTTGTATGCGTGCCTCGATGTTCTTTATCACAGAGGCAAAGAAGCCTTTGGATTTGTTCTTTGTTTAGATGGGCACATTTTATGTGCTACAGATTGGTCATCAGTTTCTGGGATACAGCATGGAGATCTGCTTATTCCTGTTATCTAATATTTCTCATGAATAATACTGATCCATAAGAGGATGCTGTTTTTCTTGGGCATTGCAGTGTGAGCTACTATCATGTGATTAGATTCCTGCCATTATTTGTCCACTGCTCCAGTGATGTTAATGAACTGATGAGCATACTATCCAAAATAATAAAGAAATAAAAGCTCTAAAATCCAAAACCAGACAAAGCTGCTGGCTTTGTGAAGTTGGAACTTTTACATCTGAAGCTCTCAGACTTTTCTGTATATCTGTCACTATGTTTTTCCTTTATTTTGTCAACACCAGAGATACTTGTATAAGCATACAACTCACTGAGCTGGGGCTTAAGAAAAATCATAGAATCATAGAATTGTTAGGGTTGGAAACGACTTTAAGATCATCCAGTTCCAACCCTCCCTGCCACGGGCAGGGACACCTCACATTAAACCATGTCACTCAAGGCTCTGTCCAACCTGGCCTTGGACACTGCCAGAGACAGAGCATTCACAACCTCCCTGGGCAACCCATTCCAGGGCCTCACCACCCTAACAGTAAAGAATTTCTTCCTTATAGCCAATCTAAACTTCCTCTGTTTAAGTTTGAACCCATTACCCCTTGTCCTATCACTATAGTCCCTAATGAAGAGTCCCTCCCCAGCATCCTTGTTGGCCCCTTCAGATATTGGAAGGCTGCTATGAGGTCTCCATATAGCCTTCTCTTCTTCAGGCTGAACAGCTCCAGCTAAATATTACTTTATATTGTTGCAATTTGTCAGAAGAATTGCTTCTCCAAGCAATTGAGATCTACAAGGAGGTTCAGTTTAAATCATCCAGAATAAATCCTCCCTAGACTGAGAATCCAAAGGAATATCTCCATGATATTGACTCTGGGACAACCTCAGAGTAGGATTATCTCCTCTCTGTGCTCTTGCCCTCATGTAGCAAGCACTCAGCTCTATCCAGCAATCAGTTAGTTTCTTCACAAGGATTCCCCCCCAGCAATGGTCTGGGATTCACTACTCCCAGGGGTTGCATAATCTCTGTTGCCTGCAGCAATTGAAATGTGAGCAATAAAATAAGTACTGCTTTTTCTTAAGCAGGTTCTCAGTACGTGTACAGTGATCAACACCTTTGGCTCTTTTCTATACCCTCAATATCCGTCTTAGCCAGAGCCTGTATTTGGAACTGGGGAGCAGTTGCAGCAGGATGTATTGAAGCCACACCTCTGATGCTGCAGTAGCCCATGACAGGTGACATTACATAGGATCATTTACATTCTGTATAAATGATATTTTAGTCTTCCAGTGTAGCTGAAAATCCCTTCATATAATGGAGAATCAGCCTCTTTTCATGCACTTCGCACTGCTGAAGACTTTGTCCATCCTCCCCATCCAAATGCCCACCCTGAGGCTACCTTTCTGTCAAGTGGGGAGTGCTGTCAATCTGCAGACACTCATTTAATTGCCTGCCAGGGCCTCTGTGTTTCCAAAGGGGCAAGATTTAGGGTGCAAAGATCTCTCATCTCACTGCAGTATGGAGCTAAGACTTGTCAAATCAGTTGCCAGCTGCAGCTGATTCTCTAGATACCCAAGACAAGCAGCTTAACTTTCTTTTCCCTCTGTTTGTGTTTTCAAAGGAACCACATCTCAGCTGCACGTCAGGGAGCTGTTGTGAGTTTGAATTAATTTGAGACTTCCAAATTAAAATTGCTGCAATACCGCAATTCATTTCACCCTGTGAGGAATATCTAAGATCCGCTGACTCTTCCTGTGGAGGCACCTGTGTTTCTCCAAAGCCAAGATCAGCTAACTACCTTAGACCATTCACCGAATGAGGCATTGACTCTGATGAGCCCTATTTGAGTGTTAACTCTTCTGTTTTCAAGTCATGGCAGGGGGGGGGACATGGGCAGAAAATAGCACTCTAACTTTTGTCACAGGAGAAGTTAACTGAATGTTGTGAATATATCCTATTTCTAGCAAGCACAGGCATGCTGCTGTTCTATTTATGCGCAGGCTTAAAAACATTTGATTGAGGATGTCATTAGGGGGTTAATGGAAGCACCGTACTTAGCAAGTCTCTCTATGAGCTAGGCTAACCTCTTTACCCTACCGTGTGATCAAATTCATTATTTTCCAGCTCCTGCTGTGATTGCAAACAGTCAGATTTGAGCAAATGAGCAGAGGATGTATTTATATCAGGACAATAACATGAGGGGGTTTGTGGAATGGCATGCTATGACAAGCTCAAGAAATAATTTAATTAAATTATTGTTTACAGAAAGAAGACTGGCACTTTTGTGTAGACGATATTTTTAAGCTGTCTTGAAGAGAAACTAGAGTCTGGAACATCCTTTACAAACAGAAATTAGAGGTCAAATATTGCATAAGAAAGTAAGAATAGAGGATTTTCAACTCCAGAACTTCACTGATAGCACATATGCATGCATAAACACACGTATGATTACACCTCGTGCTTGTGCAAATCTTAAGCAGAATGAGAGTATTATACCATGAAGACATCACTCAGTTAAGGCTGTGTGAGCACCAACTAAATCCATGATTTCCCAGCTTTCAGGAGACTGAGTGTGCCTGAACATTAAAAATAAGTGCAAGATATCAACATAAAATCTTCATTTTATGAATGACGGAATGTATTTGTCAAGGGGTTTTTTTGCTTTGTTTTCTTTCATTTGGGAAAAAGGGGTGTTTGGGGGGGGAAGAGTTATTGTTTTGGACTATTCGTTTTCTGCATAAAGGCATCTGGTGCCATTTGAGATGCTCCAAACAAGCAGTATGGGATAGGAAGCAGGACACAGAGAAAAAAGCCCATAGCAGCTCTAATGATATCCACATTTGTGCGTATAAATCAAGCCCTAGCTCTCAACTAATGATAATAGGAAATGTAGACACCTAGCCTACCTGTGAATTGAACACACAACATATACACGTGTGTTTAGTCTCAGAAGTAACCTTGCCCTGATGCTTTTATTGTGTTTGGGATTATTATTTCCCAAAAAATGTGACCATTTTCATACTTGCAGCTCTCATTACAGCTGGGTTACTATTGCAATTTTACTAAGGTAGATAGTTCTGAATGACTTTCATGGGCTCCTCCTCACTGCCATTTTTTTGCTATAGTGTTCTCATGACTTTGGAGAGGTGTTCTGTGACCACACTTGAACGTTGTGTAACCATTCAATTTTGCTAATCTAGCTTGTGTAGAACTTCATGGACAATATCCCAAACCATGGGTGGCAACCCCCAAAAGCTCTACAGCAGAGGTGTCAGCTCACCTGAAAAATGGTAAGGAAGAAATTTTTTGGCTTCTCAAATCAAGACAACACACTTTGTAAGGAGATACTTCAGGGAGAGAGGTTACTGCCTTTTCAACCACCTCAACTGAATTCTCACCTCCCACCTTGACCTGAGAGTTATCACCCTCACAGGTCTGCGAGATGTGGTATGAACTCTTCCTATCCTCTTTCTGTCAAAATGACACAATAGAAAAGACATTCCAGTTACCCTGAGCAATCTAACACCTTTCAGCTTTCCTTCCCAAAAGAGAAGTAGATGTCATCAATTGGATAAAAAATGTTGTGATTGAGAATGTTGCCAGCAGGTTCGGATGTGTTGTTTGATCCTCAAATCTGCATAAAGGTCTGTTGCCAGTAAGGAAAGAGGTGGGAAGAAGATTGTGATGTGAAAACGGGAGAACCTCCTGATGAAATGGTCTTACCTGTGGAAGGTTTGTACACTGCATGTCAAAGGAATGTCATCAGGTACAAATCGTACTAGTTAAACAGAGAGACATTTCATTCTTAAACTAGAACAGAGCTGATGTCCTTTCATGTACTAGGGAAGATGTGTAAAAATCAGTTCTCAGATGTATCATGTTTTGTGCTTTATAGACACTAGTAAGGAGGTTTCATAGAATGCTCCTGAATATGTCATAATGCAGAAGCATATCCCATTTGTTGTTTACCCTTCAAATGGAAATCAATGTGTTCTCATACTTGAATTCCTTCACTTTTAAGACAAGAAAGGATCCTTCTGACCAACTTGTATGAGAAACCCTTGTAACAACATGAAGTCTCCCAATGTCATTCTGTACCCATAAAATTACTGTGATTTTTTTTTTCATAAAGTCTTTTTTAGAAAGAAAGCAGGTTTATTTTTTTTACAAAATTCTGGGAAGGAAAATCCAGCATAGTACTCTTGGTATAAATGAAGCAAGAAGGAAAGAAAACTGCCTGTCCTATGTAACCAAAACACAGTTAATAATCTGAAAAACTAAGATAATTTATTTTGCTGCTAAATTGATACTTTGGCCTCAGTAAGTTTTCAGAGAAGAATGTTTGATTCATTGTCAGAAACTGGAACAAATTCTACAAGTCTTGACTTTCAACCCCGTATTAAATCCAAGGGAACCAGAACTGTCCCTGAGGAAAACTTAAGTTAAAATTAATTTCTAATGCACTCTAAAGTCTGCAGCTCTGTATCTCTCTTCATCACTGGATTGTTACTGATGATCAGTTCCAATTTGGAAGAGAGACAAAATTACAATTATGCTTCCTAACAAGTCTCAAAATAACCTGCCAGATTTAAGGTGCTACAAGAAAATTCTCTTATCACATATTATTATTGGCTGGAACCCCAGATTCTATTCCCGCTTCTCTGCAGATATCTCTTTGTGCCAAACTCTGATTTTTTACTTAGCTAATTTGTGAGCACAGCTCCTTTCACTTAGAAGCCCTTGTTAGAGTTCGCATTTGGATGTGAAAGAGTTGAGGCAAATCCATCAGGTTCTTTAAAAAGTGACTACTGAATAATACAGGGCTCTGAAAACCTCTTTGGTCTGAGTTAATCCTGAACATGAAGTGGCATGAAATAAGTGAAGTGTAATGAAATAAGAGAACACTAACAAAGAAAGGGTGGAAGAGCTGAAAACACATTGGAACTCCATGGAAATACAGATTAACAGAGGGGAAGTTTTTAAACAACTTCTGAAAGACACAGCAAATAGAAAAAAGGAACTAAATGCAGTTCTGAAAGCCTCAATACTGATAAGTAGTTTTACCTTAGTGCTCTTGTGGAATAGGCACAATGTGAAATGGTGTTTTAGAAACTCATGCTTTTGGTAGAAATGAAACACAGGGGCAAGTATGTTCTAAAAAGATCATACAAGAAGGGAAACTTGTGAAGGAATACAGTTGCTCTAAGCCTGAAGACCCAAGTTAGCACAATGGGAAAAGAATAGTGAGGGAGGCTAATAATTTCAAAGATCATATTGCACTGATAGAGGGATATGGTGCGTAAACATCAGGAAATCAAAATAAATCCTTAAAAAAGCAAGCAGAATTTGCCAAGCAGAAAAACTTTCCAGTCCACCCTGAAGCTTATTAAAGTTGACCAAGGCACTAAGAACATAGGTATGAAAATAACACAAAAACAAAAAAAAAAGTCAGAAGGTTTTGAAATATGTAAAATTATGGACTGTGGCAACCAAAACAAAGAAATCAGTGGTGCATCCTATTAACTGGTTACTGATGAAACACAACAGAGGCTGAAGCACATAGAACAGCACAGAGGACAAAGCTAATCTTACTAACACAGGTATTTGTCTATGGGCCCTGTTGAAAAAGGATGTAACAGTTCAATTTTGATTATTTACCTGAAAACAAATGGGCATTTCAAATTGGTCATAAATGCCTTAGGCAAAGTGGTGTAATTGATAGGTTGATCCAGAAAGAGTGAGAAGGAGCTGAGATGTTTGCTCATTAAATCAGGCAGTAGAAGGAAAGCTCCAGAGTTGCTGATATAGAACAGCAAATAAGCAATTATAGAAATAAAAACGTAGTGGAGTTGCTGTAATGATTGACAAACAGGCACTGAAGTCAATCACCTATTCAGGGAAGACAGGTGTAAAAATAAAGGTAGTGAGTATTTTTAACCAAGGAGTTCTGCTTGATATTTTCAATCTCCATTCCTTGATTAAAGCCATTTTGCTACATGTCCATTTCTAGTATATAATCCTCAGTGTAATCCTTCAACTGGTGCATCTTTTCAACAGAATCACTTGCCTAAGCTATTCTATCCCATACAATTATCTTTTACTTCTACTGCATTGAACACAAAGTGATAATTGCTCAAATTGCCATTGCCTAACATCATGCTGGGGATAACTGGTGATAAGGCTCTACAATGGTGGCCTAATAATGTGTAGGTCCAACTTAATTATACAGACAGAGTTCTGTGAAGTTATTATAGATGTGAAAACTCCTAAAGTCAACCAGAAAAGATTCTGATATCCTCAGTGCAATATGGAGAAGAGCTGCAGTTAAAGCCAGCCAATTCAGGCTACTCCTGCATGTGTAGCTGGCAGATTTCTTTATCAAATAGCTGCTGAACCAGCAGAAGGTAATGCAACTTTAGATTTTATTTTGTAAACAGTGAGTCATTACTAAAGGCAAGAGGAGTTTATGTGGTATTATTTATTATTTGTTACTATTGAATCAAGTGAGTTGCAACAATTTCATTTGGAATAAATGAAAATCTTTCTCTACAGATTTGCTGTGAGAAAAAAGGGGTCTAGCTACTGAAGCCACTGGGACTGGAGGCCTCAGGGAACTGGATGTGGTCTAAACTTCACATTTCTTCTTCCAAGGGTATAATTAGATACCAAGGAAGTAAAAAATCTGAAAAAAAAAAAAGAGAAAAAATTCAAACCCATTTAAAGTATCCATGTTAAAAATATAAAAAAAGAGTAAGAGAAAAAAAAAAAAAGAATTGAGCAAGAAAAGCTGTCTTTACAGGAAGTGAAGACATGATGTGCTAATTGCAAAACCAACTGATTTAAACATCACGAACGAAATAGAAAGCAAGCACAGAAGGTTTTCTAGAACTATAAATAAAAAGAGAATAAGAACAGAAATGCAGGAGATCTGAGGCCAAAAGCAGGTTTATTTGGATACAAACCAAAAAATACAAAGTAAATATATGATAAAGGAAGTTATCGTATGCAATATGGAAACAAATCTCGAAGAACATAAGGCATTCTCAGGAGGAGAACATCATAGTCTTTGTCTCAGCATCCTGAAATCTGGCATATTGATTGTCGCATGAGTGTGTTCAGTAAATCTATCAAATTGAGTGTCAGCGTGACAGCAGCTGCATGAGGAATAGCCAGCATGTTACCTGTAGTCAAATGCTTAGAAAGTGATCCTGCAGATACCAGCTGGCCACCTGGCCTCAGTCGCATACAGGTCTGTAAGAGTTTCTGTCTTTTGAAATAAAGAGGTAAACAGAAAGTGTAATGTGACTGTGAAAGAGCAAATGCACTTAGAACACGCATCAGGTTGTGCCACTGGAGAGGGGGAGATATTGACGTGAGCTATGGCTAAGATGCTAAGATGTAAAATGCTGCAAGTTGATGGTTTTTTATTTGAGGTCCATGGACTATTTGTAGGGACTGAACAAAAGGCAGACCAGAAAATCAGCCTTGTTTTCCAGAGGCCTTCAGCCACTTGGAAAGCATCCCCACATCCATTCAAAAATTTCTGGAAGGCCAGACACTGAGAAAGCTACAGCCTCTATCTATATACAGTTCTGGCCATCCATATTCACAGCAAGCTAGTTCAAACTAGGTCAACTGCAGAGGTGGGCATAGGGATAATAAAGCAAGCAGAGAGATTATTTTCTTATG
>JBCJKH010064663.1:0-24866 GCA_039877255.1 Loriculus beryllinus
CTCAGTCCAGGGAATGCATTAATTCCCCTGAGTATCAGCTCCTCTCAGAAAGTGTATTGATGGATTTAGAAGCTGCTCATCTGAAACTGGGAAGCTGCCTTGATGGTTCATTGCCATCATTGTTCAAGGGGTGTTTTCTGTGAGACTTCACACTGCAGCTGCCAGATCTTGCAGAGACATAAAGTGACGGAAGATTCTTCTCTTGATGAAGTTCAGGTCTGTTCTGGGCCACTTACAGGTTCCCCTTAACCTCTTCTTGTTAAAGCTGTCAAATCTGCCCTTTCCAACCCACTTACTTGTCTGTCCTTCTACTGTTCCCACGTGAACTGGCTTGCTTTCCACTGGGTATTCTCTGCATCTCCCAGATCTTCCTTCATGCAGGAATAGGAAGGGTCCCTCCTCAAAAGCATTCCCAACAGGAGAGTGAGTGCTGCGTGTCCAGCAGTGCCTCTGCTCACTGTGTCCAGCCACAAATAGTTCCCTGCCATGCAGAGCACAGGGCAGCCCATCTGCTGCTGTGGTGTTGCAGTTTGAGTCACACACTGGTGCTCAGCAGCCACCTGAAGCAGCAGCACAAGTGGAAAACTTAAGAAACACTTGCGAATTTGCTGACTCCATATCTGCATTTCCTGCATTTGGTTTTGTTGATGTGAACCTTCTGGAAAGGCAATGTCCTTCGGGCCAGCCTGGGCACTCTTTGCTGAGTGCCTTTGGTAGCAGACAGCTGTCGTGATTGTTCCTTGTTGTGCTTTCCCTCTCTGGGCTGTCCTTGTAAGCTTATGGGGATGGTGTTTTCCAGTGGGGGACAGACAAGGTGTCTGAACCGTCTTGTGCAGCCCCAGCCCCTATGGACAGCCCTTCAGGCTGTTTGTGTGCCCTGAGCTGAGCAGCTCTGCCATGGGCCATGGACACTGTCCCAAGGCCCTGCCCTGCTGCAGTGCAGGGTCCTGGGTGCAAGGTGTGTGGGAGCTGTATCAGTGCGATTTTGCTGCAGTTTGAGTTGTGCAGCGATTAAAGACAGGGCAAGCAGCTCGTACAGCGCACACAGGAGCAGTGATGCTCTGCTTGACTCAGCGCACACAGACACAGCAAGATGCAGAGGACAGCAGAGCTGGTCTCTGTAAAGAGAAAACCCTCAGGCAGAAACCTGTGGGGTGGCTGTACCACAGCTCTGCCCCGGTGACCCCCACACCCGAGCCAGCCCACAGCCTTCTCTTCTAGGCCTGGCTTTTACTGTGCTGATTTCCCATCCTGGGTTAAGGGCTACCCTGTGCAATCCTTCCCAGCTGCCTCCTTCTGGGAAGGATGGAAGCACAGACATTACCCCCACTTGCTTGAGTACCAGCGCCCAGCAAGATCATATCTTGGTAACAGAGGTTTGACGTGCTCAGAGGTGAACAGTGGGGGAATCCGTGGATTAAGAGCAGCCACTTGGGGATAGTACAGAGAGAGGCTGTTTTAAGGCAGTTACTGACCACTGCATTTTGGCTTTTCCCTCTCTCCACCCCCCTTTACAGGCTTCTATGGGAGACCATGGTCTATGGAGCAAAGGAAACTCCTGTTTGAATGGCAAGTACCCTGCATTTTCCTCTCTGAAGGAACTAGCCTGTGGCAGAGGGACAAGGTGGAAGCAGAGCGATGTGGAGGCAGGAGCAGTGAAGGAAAACATGCTGGTGGGAGGCTCCTGGGGCTGACCTGCCTTTGGGACACAGGAGCGACGCCGGTGAAGGGGTCCGTGCTTCTCCTAGGGCAGCTCCTGGAGTTTCCCCTATCCCATCCCACCCCACCCTATCCCATCCCATCTCACACTATCCCATTCCACCCCATCTCATCCTACCCCACCCCATTCCATCCCACCCCATCTCATCCCACCCTACCCCATCCCATCCCACCCAACCGAGCGCTCTGGTACGCCCAGATGCAGCCCAGGGAAAAGCTCCCCGGCCCTGGTCTGGGTGTAGAGGCTGCAGATGGATGGACAGCCCAGGGACGGACAACCCAGGGACAGCCCAGGGACAGCGGGCAGACGTGCTTGTGCTGCCGGCAGATGGTGCTGGGGCTCTGCCGCAGCCCAGCTGCCACCGGCTGTGCGTGGCTGGGGCCTGGGCACCGCAAGGGAAGAGGGTCTGGGGCCCGGGAGGGGCTAGGTGGGCACTAGCTCCCGTGTGCTGGCACCCACAGCTGGCACGGGTGCTGCAGTGAGAGTGCAGACCCACGGGGAGCTGCCAGTTGTGCAGGGCTGGCCCATGGGAGGAGTGATGGCAGCCGGGGGGCGGTTTGGAGAGGAGCAGTAACGTGCCTTGGGAAGCACCAGCAAAGCTGCTCTGTGCTGCTGCAGCGTGGTGAGGGTCGGCTGGGGCAGGAGAGGGCTGAGGAGCTGGGGCTGGGAGCTGGAAATGGGAAGTCCGAGCCGTATGAGGGTGAACGCGGGGTGTTCAGTGGGCTGGAAGCCCACATCAGGTGCTGACCTGGCAGGATGAGCCCTCATTTCCTCATCTCTGAGCTGTGTGGGCCTGAGCAGTGCCATGTGGCAAGAGCCCCCGTGGGTGCCTGGCTGCAGGACTTGCAGCAAGTGACCAGCTTCCCCTGGCCAGGACCACCGTCCTGGAGCCAGGCTTATCACTGTGGAAACAGGGCACAGCAAACCCACATCACTCCTCTGTGACTCCATCACTTTATCCTGAGGCTGCCATTCCTGCCTGGCTGGAGGTGGCCCTTGTATCCCTGTGAGTCCCCATGTATGTCTGTGTGTCACCACATGTTCCGGTGATGGGAGGATGTGGGCCGTATGCTGGTGGCTGCACTGGGGACAGTGGGGCCATGTGCTGGTCACTGTGCTGATGATGGCACTGGCAGCCTTGCATTGCATAGGGAATGTGCCACTCACGCTGTGAGAGTGCCCTGATGACACTGGGGAGCTGCAAGCACAGGGAAGGAGCAGAGGTTTGTAAATGTCAGCAGTGTGTTCATCAGTGCTGTTCTTCCCTGGAAAGAAACAAGATGAGGCACTTGTATCACGTGGTCCATGAAGTGCTTCCAGTCTACTCCTTGTGGGAAAATGGAAAATATCATCTCCTAGGGAGGATAAATACAAACAAATGGCTACCTCAGATGGCTTTCCCAGTGCCAGGAGAGCTCTCCAGGGAGGAGTCTGCCCCATCTGGGTAATTCCCAGTAAGTCTTGGATTGCTGGGGAGCCTCTGGAAGAGATTTGTGCTTTCTGAAGCCAGCGAGGGCCTGGTGATAGTGCAGCCAAATCTCCTGAAGCAGGCAGGCTCTAATTTCTCTCAGACGCTTCCCTTCAGCTCTCACTGCAGTGCAGCTTCGGAAGAGCTGGAGACCTCTCCTCTCCTATCTCATGGAATGTGTGTCCCTAAGGGTCTCCCTGCTCCCCTGCATATCCCAACTCCTGTGTGAGGGTTTTCCCCAGGGAGATGAGCACACTGGGCTCCAATACTTGCTCAAAGGCTTCCCTCCTGTGTCTGTGTGTGAGGCTTCTTGTCAGACTCACTCTTGCTTATCAGTGTCCTTCCCATGCTGTGGCCACTGCTCTGGGAGCATCTGCAGCCAGCACAGGGGTCACTGAACCTCTCCCGTCTGGGGCTGTCTTCTGCTGACCTACCCCTGGCATTGCCGAGGACAGTCATGTTCAACTGACCACTCCTTATGCTGGCACTTCAGACACCCTGCCTTCTGTCTTCTTTCACCTAGGCAGGACTTTATGCTTGACTGCATTAAGAAGTATAGTGCTTGCTGAAGCGCAGATTAGCAGCTATCTCCCATCACTCCCAGGGCTGTTTCCTCCTTTATTCTCCACTTACTTGGTCTCCACTGCCTGCAAAGAGCACAGTCGCAGTGTCCAGCTGTGGTTCACTCTTGTCTTGCTTCACTGCCTGCCCAGCCCAAGCTCTTCGTCAGCATTCGCCCTGCTTCAAGAGCTCTGGGGCTCTTTGGCAAAGCTCCTGCAGTGCCAAAGGGCTCCTCTGGCTGTGGATCAGCACTGCTGTGACCCCCTTAGAGGGGGCCAGGGTTTAGATGTGCCCAAGGGATTCCTGCCGGTCCCTGCGGGGAGCTGCAGGGTTTGTGCAGGGCTGAAGGAGGAGCTGGCACTGTCCTGGAGGAGCAGCGCATGGGGTCTGGTGCAAATACACCACGCTGTGTTAGATGGGCAGGAGGGTAATTGGGTACCTGCAGCCCCTGAGCCTCTTGGCTTGGGGAATGAAGAAGCTGGTGCAGGATTCAACCTATAGGAAGCACAGAAAGGGGCAGTGTGTAAGTAGTGCATGTTAGTGCTCATGGATGAGGAGTTGGAGGGTGGCAGCATCAGAGTTGCAGTTCTTTGCTCAAGGTGCAAATAGAAATCAGTAACAAGTAGTGTCCCATAGGGGTCCCTATTGGGACCAATGCTATTTAATACCCTCATCACTGATGTAGTGGGATCAGGCACCCTCAGCGAGCTTGCAGAGGTCACCAAGCTGAATGGTGCAGTTACCGCCTGGAGGGAGGGGATGGGATCCAGAGGGACCTGGACAGCCTGGAGAGGTGGGATCATGAAAATCTCATGAAGCTCAACAAGGTCAAGTGCAAGGTCAGGTCAGTCCCCAATATCAACACAGACTGGGGGGTGTAGGAGTTGAGAGCAGCTGGGGAGAAGGACTTGGGGGTGTTGGGTGAGGAGCAGCTCCCCATGACCCATCTTCAGTGTGCGCTTGAGCCCAGAACCCCCCCATGTGCTGGGTGCACCCCAGAGCGTGAGCAGCAGCTCAGGGAGGGGATCCTGCCCCTCTGCTGTGCTCTGGGAGGACCCCCCCTGCAGCCCTGTTGCAGCTCTGGGGCAGCAGCACAAGCCCTGGAAGAGCTGGTGCAAACTGCAGGGTTGGTTTGTCCTGATGGAGCCCCCCAGCAGGACTGCAGGGCTGGGGTCGCCTGCAGCCATGGGGCTGTGTGGAGCAGCAGATCAGGAGCTGCTCTTCTCAGCATTCCACAAGGATCTCCCCCTTCCTCCCCCGGGAGGCTGGTCTGGTCCCTCACCCTACTCCATTCCTTGGGCTTTTTATCACCACAGGACTTTGTGGAGCGGTCAGAACAGGCTGTTTAGGTTAAGTTGGTCCCTCCCACCCACCTTTTCTGCAGCAAGATTGTTCACCCGTCTCCAGAGAGGCAGCATCCTCCTGGTTCCCGAGACCTTCTCATCTGGAGGCTCCTAAACACCACCAGTGGTTGGCCTTAGCACCAGGACCATTGGTCTATGTCTTCCAACGCGTGCCTGCAGGGCTCCCAGAGCCTGGCATCGCTGTGGCGCTGGGGGCTGGAAGCCTGCAGGACACGGTGCAGCTCTGGGGCAGGAGAGGGCACCGTGTGCGGAGCAGCTCTTGCTGACCCCGGTCCTTGCTGTGCAGGCTGAGGCGCTGGGGGCTTAACTGCTACATGTACGCGCCCAAGGACGAGCTGAAGCACCGGCTGCTCTGGAGAGAGCCCTACACGGAGCATGAGGCAGGTACCGGCTGCTGGCGTCCCGGCTCCTCGGGGAAAGTGAGGTCTGCAGCTCAGCTGGGGCCAGGCTGGTGAAACCACTTCAGCTGGGAGCCTGCCCATTGCAGGGAGCCCAAGTGTGAAGGGACCCCCAGATCCTGCCTGGTGCAAGGAGCCTTACCACCCTCTGCCTGTCAGGAATCCCTTGGAGCCCCCAGCGTGAGGAGCTCCTCATGTGGGTTTCTCACAATGTGCTCAAATACACCAGGACCCAGATCCTTGAAGAAAGTCCTATGAATTCCAAGGGACTGGGACTTGAACTCCTGGGCCCCTGCCCCTGGATGCTCTCGTATGTCCTGCTGCCCTCAACTCCTTCCTTGTGGGTCTCTGTGGTTTCCTCTCCCCTCATCCCTTGTCTCCCTCCACCCCTTGTCTCTCCCCACCCCTTTTCTCCCCCAACCCCTCGCCTCCCACCACTTACAGCCTGTTCTCTGTCCCTAGCCCACATGCGTTCTCTTATCGAGGCTGCCGAAGAGCAGGGTGTGCAGTTTGTTTTTGCCGTCTCTGCTGGCCAGGACATGGTGTTTTCAAGTGCTGGGGATCGGCTCCTGCTGCAGCAAAAACTCAGGCAGGTACCGTGAGCCATTCCTTCATCCCCCTGCTCTCAGACGAGGGGCACAGTGCCTGTGTGGGGCTGTGCTGCTGCCGCTGCTGCACAGGGAGCAGGTCAGCGGGTGCCCGTGGCGGACAAGCTGTCCCTGTCATGCTGGGTCCCTGTCACCACTGGGCTCTGTGGGTGCCTGACTGCAGCGCTGGGGCAGTGGAGGGACCAGAGCTTGCTGGGCAGCACTGGTGGCCAGTGCACACCAGTGCTGAGCCCCAGTCCCCAGGAGGGTAAAGAGCTGCTGGCACAGGGGGTTTGCTCCATGGCATGGGTGGTTCTGACCGTCCCATCCCCACAGGTACCCCAGACCTCACTGTCCTCAGTGGCACAGGGGTTGTTAGGGACTTGCTGCAGGGCAGGGGTCCAACAGCAGCCTGTGTCCATGCCCGTGCCCGCAGGTGGCTGCCATGGGGTGCCAGGCCTTTGCGCTGCTCTTTGATGACATCGACCCCTGCATGTGCCAAGCTGACAGAGACACCTTCCCCTCCCTGGCGCAGGCTCAGGCCTCTGTGGCCAACGAGGTGTACCAGGAGCTGGGCCAGCCACCCGTCTTCCTCTTCTGCCCTACAGGTACCACCTGCAGGCCCCAGTGCTTGGCCAGCTGCAGCACCCTCGGCAGAGCAGGGTGCCCTTTGGCTGCCTTCACCCATGTGTGCTCAGAGCTGACTGCCCTGACAGCTCTCACAGCTCCCCTCACACCCCTCGTTCCCTTGAGGGAGCCCTGGAGATCCAGTACTAGGGCAGGACAAGGCTGCAGACAGGCTGGTGCTCCAGCACCTGTGGATGTGGCACCCCCTGCACCGCACATCTCCTCAGCCCCTGGCACTGACCCCTGACATCTCATCCTCTCCTGGTCTCTGCTCTTCAGGGGATATTCTGTGCTCTCTCACTAGAGTACTGCAGCTCTCTGTGCTCTCCCAGCCCCAGCCAGTCCTGCTACCTGCTGACCATCGGTCAGGAGCTGCTCCCAGGGATCAGTGTCATCTGGACCGGTGAGCACCCAGCCCAGCAATGTGGGATCTGTGGCCCTGTGCAGCTGCTCAGGGAGAGCCCAGTCTGCGAACTTTGCAGCGACGGGCTCCCTCCTGGGAGAGACAGCAGCAATCAAACAGCCCCATCACAGAGCCTCCCAGCTCCGGGATGCAAATTCCCAGGTGGCAGGCAGCAGGTCGGGCTGTGGGTGTCCTGGCTGCAGGGGCAAGGTGGGGTGACTCGACCCTCATCCCCCTGCTCAGCACCCAGGTGTGTGCGTGTTCCTGCTGTGAGCGTGCACCACAGCCGCTGCGTGCCCCATGCAAGCCCGTGCTGTGCTGCTCCAGGGCCCAAGGTGGTGTCACAGGAGCTCTCGGCTGTGCTGCTGGAGGAGGTGGAGGTTGTCCTGCGGCGCCGGCCCGTCATCTGGGACAACCTGTATGCCAATGACTACGACTGCAGACGCGTCTTCCTGGGCCCCTACACGGGACGTGCCCCCGGCCTCATGGCCAGGCTCCACGGGCTGCTCCTCAACCCCAACTGTGAGCTCCAAGCCAACTTCATCCCCATACACACGCTGGGCAGATGGTTTCGGAGTGAGCTGGGGAGCTGTGCCCACCCTGACCACACAGGTACCTGGCCCCCACACCCCAAGCAGCTCTGAATCTCGGGTCTTGGTACAGGCAGTGAGCTCATGCAACCAGGGCACAGTCATGGGTTTCTGTCATGGTCCAGCAGGCTCTCCTGCATGGCAGCCTGGGTGAGCTGCTCACCTGGCTGGGCACATCCCAGGGCTCAGGATCTATTCAGAGCCATGTACTTGCAAGGGGCTGCCTGCCCTCAGCATGCCATGGGGTAGATCTGTCAGGCAAAGAGTAGGGCTGCCCAGATTGATGAGCTCCAGTTCCTCAGGGATGGAGCCTGCAGCAGCGCGGCGGGACAGCCCAGGCCCGCAGGACAGAAGCTACAGCCCCCAGGAAGCCTTGGAACTGGCGCTGCGTGACTGGGTGGCTGAGATAAACCGGCAAGCCTTGGAGCCAGGTAGGTGATGAACTCACACCGTGCAGCATCCACCAATCCCTCAGTCCCTCTGGAGCGGCTCTGCTGGGAGGCTGGTGGGTCGCAGAGCCCCGTGTCTGTGTGCTGTGGCTGGTGCAGCAACATGTCTGTGGCCCGTGTGCCACATCCCCGCTTTGGTCTCCTCGAATGGCAGTGTGGGAGCTGGGCCATGATTCGGCTCTTGACAAGAGACTCAGGGCCAGGCTCAGTGCTGTGCAGTGTTTGCCCCTGCAGAGCCTGTGGCTTCACCACCCTGGAGGCCTGGGCTTCTGAGTGCAGAGCCATGATGATGGGGGCTCAGAGGTGGAGCTGCCCAGTGTGGCCACCCCAGGGTGCTACCCCGCAGGCAGCAGGTTCTCTATGGGTGCTTCTGCTCCTTTCTGCCAGGAGCAAGGAGCCTGGAACAGGTCAGCATTGGCCTCAAGGGAGGAGTAGAGCTGGAGCCTGGCACAGCAGGACGGGACATTCCCGGTGGGACAGACCAGCATGGCCCCAAGCCCTGCAACACGGCACCAGGGGAGGGGAGGAGGAAGGTGACCTTGGAGCCCAAGCAGGACAGCGGGAGCAGGACCCATGCCGGTGGTCAGCAAAGCCCTGCTGGGGACAGGGAGCAGCTCACTGCGGGGAGCACAGAGAGCTGCAAGCCCACCTCTGCAGTGCCCAATGTGGCTCAGATTTCCCAGCCCACAGGAGCACCGGTGGCTGCCGAGACCCTCCACAGCCCATGGCCCCCTGTGTGCTGCAGCGATGGGACCAGAGCTGCCCAGAACTGTCTGCCCACCGGTGATGCCAGGACAGGGGCTGGCATCTCCCACCAGCCCTACAGCAGCACCCAGCCTGAGCCTAGTAGGGCAGATACGCCCCAGACATCCCCAGGGTCTGGGGTTGGTGCCAGCCCTGTCCCCACAGCACCACTCATTGATGGGGCTGGTACCAGCCCTGGCCCCCCAGCACCACTCATGGATTGGGCTAGTGCCAGCCCTGGCCCCCCAGCACCCCTCATTGATGGGGCCAGTGCCAGCCCCAAAGCATCGTTGACCCCAGAGGAGGCCAGGTCCACCCCCATGTCCCTGCTGATCATGGAGGAGGCCAGGTCCAGCCCCACGGCACCATTGCCCACCCTAGAGGAGCCCCCATCCAGCCCCACAGCACCATTGACCCTAGAGGAGCCCAGGTCCAGCCCCACAGCACCATTGACCCTAGAGGAGCCCAGGTCCAGCCCCATGGCACCAGTGACCCCAGAGGAGCCCAAGTCCAGCCCTATAGCACCACTGACTCTGGGGGAGGTTCGGATGCTGGTGGAGCTCTTCTACCTGCCTTATCATCACGGGCTGCTGGCGCAGCATCTGCTGGAGCACTTTCGGTGGCTCCAGGCAAACAGCCTCAGCGTGGGGGTCTCTGCCGCGGCGCCTGATGCCGGTGCGGTGAGTGCTGGGGTTGCCGCGTGTCACAGCTCTGTGCCACGGCCACGGTGACACCCGCTGTGCCCGCAGGGCCGGTGCTGGCGTGGCCGAGCGCAGTCCTTCATGCAGCTCTGCACCCAAACCTGCTGCCTGCACGCGCGCCTGGTGGGTGCTGCAGGGCGGGCGCTGCTCTACGACCTGCACCCCTACCTCTGGGACATCCGCAACGTGCTGCTGGCTGCCAGCGCCTTCATCCAGTGGCTCGGTGTGTGCTGCGGGTCTGCGGGGTCCTGGGGCACTGTGGCACTGGAGCTTGTTCTGTGGTGCTCCACTGCTCCCCCATAGTGGTGACAGTGCCCAGGGCTCCCCCCAGAGGTTCGGGGTCTCTGTGTCCAGCCAGGGCCCCTCCTGGGGTGCACCTCCCATGGAGACCCTCCCCTCTGTCCCCTGCTCAGCGCGTCTCTTCCTTTGCAGATGGCCATCTCCTCTGCGAGCCTGGCCCCACAGGCACCTTGGGGAGCTGCTTTGGCTGTAAGTACAGGTGCTGCCTGGCTCTGCCCCTGATGAGGGGCTCTGGTGCTGCCCTCGGGCCCCCCAACCCCCATGGCAGCAGCAGCACTCACCACTGAGCTGCCCCCTCCCATGCTCTGCCTGCCGAGTGCAGTGGGAACGGCCATGGGGAGGCTGGCACCCCCCGTGCCCTGCACACCAAGGCAGGACAGGGCACTGCTGCTAGGGACAAGGCAGATATTGGAGCAGCTCTGCACCACCTCTCATAGTCCTGAAGGAATGCTCATTTCTAGGACATGGTTCCTCAGCCCTTTGGATCCAAGGACCTCTAAGCCTTTCCAGTAAAAGGGATCCATGGGCAGAAACGTTCTCAGTGTCATGGGTGAGGTTGGATTGTGAATGCCCAAGCCTCACTTTGGAAGTCCCTGTTCTGCTGATTCAGATTTTCCTGGTTGCTCTGTGGCCCTCGTGACCTCTTACAAACCAAGAGCGGTCACGAGGTGACAACCTTAGAGGGTCTCCAATTCACTGTGGGATGGGGCCATGTGCCTTGAGCCGCTTCCACAGGGCAGCACACAGGGCGAGCTTCTGCAGGCACTGCAGGGCTGGCTGGGCAGCAGTAGCCGGAAGCTGTCTTTATCTGGGACATTCATGGAGGCAAGACCATTCCCCATTCCCACACCGAGCCCTATTGTGGAGGGTGTGCTGTACCCCAGTCATGGCGAGGTCCCTGGGCTGCAGATGGTGCTGTGTGACAGAGACTGAGCTCCCCCCAGCCCAGCAGCTTTTTGTTCACCTCCTGTATCTGTTCCCTATTGCCTCCAGGGTGCCAGAGCATCACAGCCCCAGTCCTGCTGCAGGGGGATGCTGAGCCCTGGGCACGACAAGGTGGCCTCTTTGGAGAGCTGCAGGTGAGAGGATGCCCATCACTGGGGGGGCTGGAAGAGCCTTGGGAAGCAGGACCCCAGCTGCTTCTCCTGCCTGGAGCTTTGGGAAGTGGGGTCCCAGCTTTTGCTCCTGGCTTGGCACTGGGTTACTGCAAAGGAAAGCAGACCTGCCCTGGGCCTCTGTGCCTTGTCTGCAGCTCCCAGGGTTCAGGGTGCTCAGAGGGACCCTCCTGCTGCTGCTCAGGACGAGGTCTGGAGCCAGGAGGACTCCCCTGGAACTGTCTCTTCCAGGCGCTGCTGCCCGTGGGGAACAGCTCTGACCTCTTCTATCAGCCACCCCCGCTCTTCCCATCCTGCCGGCTGTACGTCCTGCGCCCGCTGCGGCCCCGGGACAAGGTGGGAGCTGCAGCACAAGGGGCAGCCAGAACTCAGCTCTGGGAGCCTGCGCTGCATGTGTCCAATGTGAGACGCGCTCGCCTGCTGCGAGGGGGGCTGAGCTGCAGCGCAGGCTCTGCGGGTGGCAGGGACCTCCAAGCAGGCAGGGCTGGGGCAGGGCAGTGCCCAGGACACAGAGCAGGTGCTGTGGCCAGGGCAGAGAGACCCAGCTCAGGAGTGAGCCTCAATTGAACTGGCTCCAACATGGGATGCCAGGGATCATAGGGGGTCTCCAGAGCACCCCCAGTGCCGAGCTCCAGCGGTGGCTGAGAGCAGATGCCAGGAAAGATCCAGAGCAGGGCAAGTCTGGATGGTGACCTCCTGCAGCCTTCACCAGCCTGCAGCTCTGGCACTGCCTGAGCCTATTGAGGTTCAGCTCCCAATCAGTCCCTTCTTCAGATGCGCACCCAGTTGGGAGAATGATTCCCCGATGGAGGGGCAGCAGCCTCTGTCAGCTGTGAGCAGCGTGGTGCCAGCCCCCTCGCCACATTTCCATCCCCGCAGTTCGATGGCATAGTGAGGGAAAGGGAAAACTTGGAGGTCGGTGGGCATCCCTGTTAAACTGCTGCCTAGTGCAGCAGAGCACTGAGCTCCCCACTCAGCACAGAGCCAGCAGCAGCCCCCCGACTCCCTTGCCCTGCTGCCTCTGCCAGCGAAAGGAAATGCAGTTGCTGCAAACCCAGCATCATCATGGACACAAGCACAGGACCCGACGGTGCTCAGCTGAGCTCTTGTAAACAGCAGAGGAGAAGCTGCCAGCGCACGAGAGCAGATCACAAGAGCAGACTGCCCCTGTCAGCATGTCGCATTGCAAGAGCTTCCCAACTGCCTGTTGTCAGATTTCATCTGATCGGGCTGAACTTCAACAGCCTGGATCTGTGTCCAGTGAAATGGAGGGGGAAAGTGCAGCTGAACTGCCCATGGTGGGAATGGTGCTGGGAAGCAGCTCGCTGTCCTGCCATGTTGTTCAGTGCTGGGGCAGCCCTTTCCTGGGGAAGCAGTGCTTCCGTTGGGATGTGCCTTTCACTGGTCCTGTGAGCAGCAGGGATCTCGAGTCTGGCGGAGATAGGAGGTCCTGAGATGTCCCATGTTGAGCATGCCCTGAGCAGACTCGAGTTCTAGTCCTCATTTTGCTGCAGCTCTGAGCATGCTCCATCCCTGGCAAGCCGTGTTTTCATCAGCTGCTCCCCTGGGATGCCTGTCTGGAATGGCAGCTTCCCATTCTGAAGTGTTTCGGTGCTGGGATAAGCAGCCTCAGAGGCCAGCAGAAGGTGGTGTGCTGTGCCTCCCTGGGTACAGACCCTGGCACCCTTGGCTGCTGAGGCACATACCTCCATATACCTGCCCCGGGTCGGGACACGCTGAAAGGCTGGGCCTTGATCATGGTCCCTCTCTGTGGTCAGTTTGGGAAGCTGACGGCACACGACGCTCTGTCAGGGGCTGTGGTGGGGCAGCTGAGGAGCAACAGTGGGACAGGGATCAGACAGGCAGAGCCAGCGCTGAGCTGGATCTCACTCTTCCAGGAAGAGCTTTACCGCATGTGCCGGGAGAGTCTGGACTGTGACCCCAAAGTCACAGAGATCCTTGTGGCTCACCCTGACCTGCTCGGTGACAGGTAAGATGTGGTCCCTCTGAGTGTGCCCAGCCCGGCCATGTGCTGAGGGATGCTGGACTCTGGTGTGATGCAGTTGCCTCTTGCGTCCCTGCAGGGCCCAGCTCTGCCTGCACCATGGCTGGCAGTGGTCTCACCAGGGGCTGGGAGAGCCATCTCTGTGCCAATGGCCAGATGGGTTGTTGAGATGGGCCTGCTGCCATGGCTCCCCTTAGCTGTGGGCTTTGGCTAGGGGGGGAGTCTCAGGGATGTTCTGGGGCAAGGGGTGCTGTCCTGTGAGGCAGGAGGGAGGAGTTTGGCTGCTCTGAGCTCTCCCCAGGGCAGGCTGGGCTCTAGTGGCAGCTCAGTGCAGCTTTGCTCTGGCCGCAGGCTGCTGGGCAGCTTCTTGAGCCTGAGCCCCGAGTACACCTTTGTGCTGGAGGATGAGGCTGGTCCCTGTGGCTACGCTGCCGGTGTGCTCTGCGCTGAAGGCTTCCTGCAGCAGCGAGATAGTGACTGGCTGCCGGCCATGCGACATAAGTACCCCCGAGACCTGGCCGCAGGGTCCCCGGTGTTGGGCAAGGTGAGAGAGCTCCTGGAGCAGGAGTGAGCAGGCCTGGGGATGGAAGCCCCTCACTGCGCTTGTCTCCTGCAGGATGCCCTGGAGGAAGCGCTGCTCTTCTTCCACACAGAGCCAGCAGCAGTGCCCCTGCCTGTGCTGAGGCGGTTCCCCTCCCTGGTGCAGCTGGGCATAGCCGCCCGCACGCTGGACGCGGGGGCCAGCCACAGCCTGGTCCTCTGCCTGCTGAGTGCACTCAGGGCCAATGGTGAGCATCCCCTTGTGTGCCCTCATCCAACCCCATCCCCACTGCTCCCTGGCCCACCCCGGAGCTGGGAGCTGACCCCACCTGCACCCCACCTCTCAGCACCACTGGGGTTCCCCCATCAGGGCTCTCCATCCACTCAGTGACACAGTCTGGCCCCAGCTCCCAGGCACCATGCCACCCCTTCTTGCACCAAGTGACGCAGGGACCTGTGTCTTGGGGCATCACACAGGCACGCAGTGCAGAGGGGCAGTGCAGAAGTTGACCTTCTCGTGGAGGGGGTCCCAGTCACTGGTCCATAGCCCCAGTGCTGGGATCCTGGTGACAGGCAGCAGACAGAGGCCTGACCCCACACTTCCCTTCCAGGGTCACGGGGAGTGTTTTGCCAGGTCAGTGCCACCGACCAGCAGCAGCTGAGCTTCTACAGCAAGCTGGGCTTTGTCGCCCTGCCAGTGGCCTGGGACAGTTGTCCTGGTGCTCGGCTCCTGGGACGTCTCCTCTGAGCACTCTGCATTGGGTGTGGGTATGGGGAGGCAGTGCCAGATACAGGCTGGTACCCGTCCCACACAGAGGGAGCAGGAGCAGAGGGACACCTTGATCAGAGCAGGTACATGCGATGGGAACATGGCTTGGGGATGAGCAGGAAGTCACAGGGATGCATGCAGGCTACAGGCCTCAGGCGACGGAGGCATTTCTGCTATCTCAGGCGAGAGGCATCAGGGCCCTCCACTCTGCCCCCGACTGTTTCTGCTTGCTGAGTGCCTTATACCTCTGCTGGGGAGCCAGCAACACCCGTGGGCTGGCTGCAGACCTTCAGGCCTGGAAAGAGCCACCTGGCCAGCATTTAGAGTGGTGGTCTGGGAGTGTGGCACAGTGCATGAGTGTGCGGGGAGCGCCCCTGTCCCACAGGCTGGGCTGTCCAGATCACTCCATCCCCGGTGTGGCCCTAAGCTGGGCAGCTGGGGCTGGGGCTGGCCCTCGATATCGAGGATCTTCCTGCCTATATCTTCCTGACCTGTATGGGATGCAGCGAGGCAACCTCCATCTCTGCCACCTGGGGGATGAGGGAAGTGCTGTCCGTGGCAATAAAGCATTTGCTGGGCTCTCACCGTGATTTGTCTCCTGGGAAAAACAATTGGGGTATCAGCATGTCCCACTCACACCTTCATCCCTACCCCTCAGCCAGCCCTGGCTGTCTGCCTCACCCCTGCTGTCGTTATATCTGGTTTTGTGCAACCTCAAACGAAGCAGCTCCCACACATCCACCTCTCCAGGCACTCATCAGCTCTTGGCGTCCCTTGGCAACATGCAGGGGGTTGGGACTGAAGGAGCTTAAGGCCCTTCCAACCCAAACTAGTCTGGGGTTCTGGGACCCTGCTGCGGCCTCCTGAAGAGTGCTGGGAGGGAGAGATGGAAGGATCAATCCATCACTGACAGCTTCTCTTCCGTGCCCCAGCCACAGAGGTGAGGAGGAGGCTGGGGCAGTGGTGGCCAAGAGACTGGACTGGGGGGGTCTCGTCCAGCCTGGCACGGCCCTGGTGCTGCAGTGGGTACGGGGCTGGGCAGGCGCTCGCTACTCTGCGGCTGAGCCCCAGTGCCCACGGGTACGCGGGTGGGACGGCAGCGCCGGGCTCTCCGTGGCCGGGCGGAGCTGTCTGAAGGAGGGACACGCAGCTGCAGTCCCCCCGCAGGCTCCGTGCCGGGCCTGGCGCCGTGCCCGGCCGGGGACGCGGGGCCCGTCTTTGCTGTACCGGCAGAGGGGCCGCTCGGCGCGGGCCGGCCCCGAACACTTGGGCACGGCGCGGGGCGGGCCGGGGCGGAGAGGGGCGGCACGGCTCCGATCAGCACGGCTCGGATCAGCACGGCTCGGATCAGCACGGCTCGTCTCGGCTCAGCTGGACGCTCTCGCTCGGCGCTGCCGGAGCCGCGCATCCCGCGGGGACCAGAGGTACCGCATGGGGCACCCGAGCGGGCGGGGCGCCGGCGGGGAGCGTGGCTCGGACCGGCGCGGCTCCATCCCGGCTCCATCCCTGCACGTCCCATCAGCGGCGGGGCTGGGTGCGTCGGGCCGGGCCCGGCCGCGGCGGCAGCGGGGGCCGGTGGGACCTCGGGGGGAGGGCGGGAGCCGGGGCCGGTGTGCGGCGGTTGTGCCACCGCCGGCGGGGCAGGAGCGGCTGCGCGGGGAACCCTTGGCAGCCGCCGCTGCGCTGTGCCGGGGGTGCTGGCGCGTGCTTCTGGAAGCCCGGCGGTGGGAGATGGGAGCGTGTGATGCCGCGTGTCCCGCGGCGCAGGCTGCGGGTGCGAGCAGTGCAGGCAGCGGTGCGGGAAGAGGCACTCCTCAGACCCGGCAGTTTGGGGGTGTCCCACTGGGTCTGTGCAGCCGCGCTGCATCCCCACTTGTGGGCTTCGGCTGGTTGTTCCAAGCTGTGGTTTGCAAAGGGCGGTGCACAGTCAGGGTGTCCATGAAGATGGAATTTACTGTAGCCCTTGGAACAGAGAATGGATGAAGGTGTGAGAGGCATGGAGCTGGGGGCACATCATCGCTTGGCTGCTGGCCATGCATCTTCCCAGCAGCTCCCCAGAGGAGCAGGCAGATCTCCCAGTAGCTTCACGTCTGGTGCATCTTTGCTCCAGGGTGCCTGGGATCCCCTCCCAGATCCACCGCCTGCTGATGGCTGCAGCCTCTGTGCATTCCTCAGGGTCTTTCCTTCCTGCCTGCAGCTGGTTCCTGCGAGGGCTGCCCCTTCAGAGCCGCGGGACCCTGGGCAGAGCCAAGCACCGTGGTGTGTTCTGGGGAATCTGGGTGGTGCTGGGAATTGCAGGGAGCTCTCCTGTGACCTGTCCTGGCTTGGAGTGTGACAGCAGGACAGGGGAGAACCAGGCCCCTAGTGAGGCTGGACCCAGGGTCAGCAGGGAAGTGCAGCATCAGCGTGTGCTCCATGCTCTGCACACCCTGGAGAGCCCCAGGAGCCAGGGTGTGCTGCCCACAGCAGTATCTCTGTCACTGCCTGGGTGTTGGGAGGTGTCACGAAACCTGCCAGGATGGTCAAGCTCCTGTGGTGGCCCTGGGCTGCTCCCTGGTGCTTCTGGGACCAGTTCATCTGCAGAGCCCTGTGACCCTCCAGCTGCTGGCTGTGCTCACCCCAGAGCTCTGATCCCATGGGATCCCTGCAGGCAGGGATTGTGGGGGCTCCCGCAACTCATGCACACACACTCCCAGCATCCCAGTGCTGCTGGGAAGCAGGAAGAGTGAACCAGGCCTGTCCCAGCAGCTGGGATTACGCAAAGGCCAGCACCAGGCTCTGCATCGAAGGCCCTAGGGAGAAAGGGAGGGATGGAGCCCAGTGCCTGAAGCCATGGGACCCGTCAGACCTTCTCCTGCCCTAAGTGCTGGGGACATGACCCCATGCTCTCAGGGATGTCCTGGCGTGGGCCTCATCAGAGTGTGACCGTGTCACCCCTTAAACTTCCCAAGGAACGATAAACAGAGGGAGCTTCTTCCTCCTTGCGCTGGCGGGTTTCCCAGGTCTTCGCTTGCTTGTCCTGCTCTTCTGAGTCCTTCCTCCCAGTTGTCAGTTTCGGGGCTGCTCCATGTACCCATGTGTCCAGAGCTGGGGCTGGGAGAGCACATTCCTGTGGGATCAGCCCTTCCTGCTGCTGCAGCCTGGGATGTTGTCCCTGTACACAGGGATGTCTTGTGTTTGGCTGCCCTAACACACACAGATCCACCATGCCAACTTGCCAGGGCCCTGGTCATCAGGAGCTGTCTCTTCCTGAGGTCTCTTTGCCTGGGAACGGCAGCCCCCATGCAAGATGTATTCGGGGGAGCAGAGCTGTCATGTTCCAGCACCAGCGGCTCCACAGCCAGGAGATGATTTGGAGCCCTGCTCACGCCTGGCTGGGACATTCCTGAGGTTTCCTGGGCAGTGGGAAGGACCCGAGCTGCTCTTCTGCTCCCACGCTCAGCGTCCACTCCAGGCCAGCCCATCCTTCTGAGCCCTTTCCACTTGCAGTGCCGGGCCTTGTGGTCCAGGGCAGCCACGTTCGACACGGTACAGCCTGGCAGTGGCCCTGCTCCCAGAGGAGACTGGGCTGGAGCTGGCAGTGGGGAGGCTGCTGCTGGGGCAGGACCATGCCCAGCTCCTGCCCAAGACGTGCGGTGGCAGTAGCTGGGGGACGTGCTTGAACATCCCGTCCCTGTCCCAGGCAATTCCTGGCCCCCGGCCCCATCCACATGTGCTGTCTGTCCATGCGCAGGCTGGCTGCCCCTCTGCCTTTTGCCCTCTCCCGGGGTGCATGTGGTTCCTGCAGATTCCTGCTCCTCTGAAAGCACCAGCCCATCAGCTGTCCCATGTGTCGATGGGCTGGGAGCTGCTGCCCTTGTGCTCAGCAGAAATAGCCCGTGGACGCTGGCAAAGGGGTGCGCCTCTGCCCTTGCCAGAGGTGGGGAGGAGAGGGGAACCCCCCCTCCCTTGGGTCTCTAGTGCTGGGTGATCAGCCCCTGCAGCGTGGAAGGACCCCCAGCCACAGAGCCCCAGATCCAGCACAGACTTGGTGGCAGGCGGCAGGACTGTGGTCCCCCCGGTACTGTCCCTCCAGCTGGAGTGGAGGAACCCCAGCCTGAATCCGGGATTTGCTGGCAAGGATCATCCCCATCTGCAACGCTCCAGCTCCCCGGGACGGCCCCGCGGGGCTGGGGCATCCCCGTGCCCCATCCCGGCGCAGCGGCGGCAGTGAAGCAGGAAGCCGGGAGCAAAGCAACGCGCTGGAAAAAGTGATGTGGACAAGGAGAGCCCTGTCAGCCCGAGCTCTCCGAGACGTGGCTGCCGAGCACGTTCGGAGCTGGTACAGGAACAGGGAAAAGGCTTGTGCAGTGCCCCTGGGAGCACACACTGCTCGCCCGGCAGCCGCCTGGGGTGCCTATGGGAAGTGCTGGTGGCCCCAGCAGGCATTTCACTGGGAAATGAGTGCCAGGAGGTGAGGATGGGCTGAGCTGCGAGGGCAGGGCGAGAGCAGCCAGGATGAGCGATGCTGGAGCCTTAGCAGAGGAAAGCCATGACCAGGAGAGGGGTGTTGAGGGTGGCAGCAAGCTGGGGTTAGTGCAGGGATGGGTGCAGAAGTTTGGGCAGGTTTTGGAGCAACTGTGTTTTCCTCACAGACTGAGGAAGAGAAATCCACTGTGGCGTTTAAACACAGAGGCTGAGGTTGCTGGGCTGAGGTTGCTGAGCTGAGGCTCCATAGGGACTTGGTGCTTTGCTGTGCAAAGCCATGTTGTGGTCTCTGGTCCTACATGTTTTGTTCCTAAATGCATGAACTTAAATATTCCTTGCAGTCAAGGCTATAGGCTACATGATGCCATCTTCCGAGACTGTTCAGGCCTGTCCCCATCACAGTTCTGCACAATCCTGCCCATTTCTGCCTTTGCAGACTGAACCAGGAGAGGTCTTTTTCCTCCTCCAGATGTGGTTTTGCTGTGGAAAGCATGTGATCCTCCCCAGAAAGCTCACTGAGGAGTGACTTCCCTGCTGAAACCACATTTTAGTTCCAGCAGGTGACCAGTTTTAATCCACTTAGCAGAGGTGCATTGGTTCTGTTGAGTGCTAATTATTTATTAAAGGATGGTGCAAGGTGAATCGGGCACATTCCAGTCTCAGTCTGGAATCAACACAGTTACTCCAATTAACTAAACCTGTGATCTCAGAAAAGGTCAAACCAACTTCCTGACATGGGCCATCTCTGCAAAGCTGTGAAGACTGGCACCAGTTTTGCTGCTGTATGGACCTGCTGCAACCCAGCCTGGAGCCGGCCTCCACTGCGTATCTGCAGAGGTCACTTCGTTCAGTGCAAGTGCTGGAGAAGCTTCAGTCCTTCTGTGCTTGTGGCTTCCTCAGTCTCAGTCAGCACTGGGAGGGCTCAAATTTGTGTGTTACGCAGTGGTGGAGCTCTGTGGGTTTACAATGCTTCACATAGGCAGGGGGACATCCCCTTGATGACTGTGGGGTGGAATAAGAAGTGGTTTAGCACTTCTGTGACATGGGAAGCTCATCCCTTTGCTGCTTTTCAGACAGAGCAGAGATGTGGATGGAGCATTCCTGCCCCCGGCAAGCCCATGGACCTGTTCCCTGAGCTGCTGGCAGGGCTGGGGTGGCCCTTTGCACTCCCTCCTCCTCCTCCTGCCATAACAGGCTGACTAAAAAGTTCAGCACAGCATTTCCCTGGTGCCTGCCCACAAAGCTGCTTCCCGCTGTTACGTTCTCACAGTGCCAGTGCAGGCAGCTGAGGTGCAGGGAGCCCAGAGACAGGGTACATCCCTGCCTGCTGCTGGCTCCACTGTGGTGTTCCCATGCCCCAGACTGTGAGAGGGGAGAGACCCAGGCCTGGGCTGACGTGGTTGCCCTGGGGGGCTGTGTGCTTTCCACCACAATGTCTCCCATCAGCCTGGACCGTGTTGTTGGTCCTTGTTACCACTCACCCTCTCCCTGAGCATCCCTGCAGGCACCGGGCACTTAGCCCAGGGGACTCACTGCTCTTCGTGGCATCTCCAAAGCAGTGCATGCTTTACAGGCCAGGTGACCTGGCCTTCATTATCTAGAAAAGTGAACAGAGCAGGAATGGGGCTGATTCCTGCTTGTGGAGTCTTTGTGGAGTCTGAGGGGGGCTTCCCATCCGCTTTGCTCCACAAGAACCCTTTCCCAAAGCCACTGGAGGGACTTTCTGTCACCACGAGTGCTGAGGGGCCAGGAACAAGGGGGAAACATGGGGACAAGCCTTAGCCCAGGGAAAGAGGCTCCTAGAGCAGCACCAAGAGCAGCCACAGTCCTGGGGTTGCCCCATTACATCCCAGCAAGCTGTGAGTGGGGATGGAAGCTTGCAGGGGAGTGCACTGGGGAGGGTCAGTGCGAAGGGTCCCTGCAGCACAGCCTCAGCTGGGAGCCTGTGTGGGGTTTGTCATCATTTTCCTTCCTCTCTAATCCTGCAGCTAAACACTGGAGCCTGGACTCCCCCTGCTTGTGGGTGAGCCAGGTTTCCTCCTCTCTAACACTGTCTAATGACAAGCACAGGCTGCAAGTGCAGAATGCAGGACCTCCTTTTGGTTGGGGATGTAGGGCACAGAGGTGTATTTCTGCTGGTCCTGTCCTGGGGGGCTCCCACGTTTGGGGTCGCTTTCCTATCTGTAGAAGGGACATCTGGAAGGGTGATGTGAGGCTGTAGTGGTGCGAGGCAGGCGAGTCCCTGTGGGGGCAGTGCTGGGTGAGCATTAAAGCTTTGCCCTTGGGCCCAGACCCCAGCCTGGAGCAGGGCTCACACTGCCCGTGCAGAAATGCTGCAGCGGCACCTGCAGGGTTAAAGTGGTCCCTAACGGATAAACGGGAATTGTGCACTCGGAACTGGGAACTGAAGGAGGTTCACAGAGAAGTGTTTTCACTACTGTTTGCCACCGGACTGGTGCAGGAATACCACATCTCCCTCAGGTATTCCGGGAGCCACACATCTTACTGGAGGGCTGGAGAATGCTGCCCAGAGCAGAATGGGGAAGGCTCTGGCTGCGGCTTCTCAGAGTGGGCAGCAGCGTGGTCTGGCAGCACTGCACTGCATGGGGTGGGTGCAGCTCCTGGCTGGTCCAGCTGGGCTTTCCTGGAGCTGGTCCTGCTTCAGAACCCTTTGGCACAGGAGATGTGACCCAGCAGCATGGTGGGATTCTGTAGAAGCCATTCGAGAGAAGTGCAGGTTGCTGGGATGGCAGAGCCTGGGCAATGGCAGCTCTGGGGTGCAGGGAGGCACTGGTGAGAGAGGGCTGGGGGCTGCTGTGAGCATCTGGTGGCTACAAGCGGTACAGGCAGGATGAGGGCAGCAGGTGATGCTGCACAGCTCCTGCATCCTGCCGCTACCCAATCCCTCCTGCCCCTTCAGAGCCATGGGGAGCTGCCGCATGTGGGCACCGCCGAAGCTGCTGATGCTGAGCATGTGGCTGTGGGTGAGCAGCGCTGGCCCCACACACCCACCCAGCCCCGTGCTAAGGGTGCGCCTGGCTGGGTACCCACGCAAGCACAACGAGGGCCGTGTGGAGCTCTTCTACAATGATGAGTGGGGCACCATCTGCGACGACGACTTCACGCTGGCCAATGCACACGTGCTGTGCCGACACCTTGGCTTTGTGGCTGCCACTGGCTGGGCCCACAGTGCCAAGTATGGCAAAGGAGTCGGTAAGAGCGGGGCGGTGGGCATAGCTCCCCGTGCTGCACGAGCTGGGGCTGCACGTGAGCCCGCTGCCACAGGGCTGTGTGTGTGCCACAGGTTCACATGAGCTGTTGGTGGGGAAGGGCAGGCAGGTCCTGTGTGTGCTGAGTGCCTAGGAGTGTGTGAGCGCATGTGTGAGTGCACGTGTAGATGCATGTACACACCAAATGGGATGGGGAGCTGCGTGTGAGCTGCTGTGCGTGTACCCAGGGCACAGGGCAGCTGCAGGCATGCACTGGAGCTGCAGGGCTGCACATGGTGCTGGGGGGTGCAGGGCGTACAGGTCCAGG
This sequence comes from Loriculus beryllinus, assembly GCA_039877255.1. Taxonomy (NCBI): domain Eukaryota; kingdom Metazoa; phylum Chordata; class Aves; order Psittaciformes; family Psittacidae; genus Loriculus; species Loriculus beryllinus. The sequence continues at coordinate 22,346 of JBCJKH010064663.1, forward strand.
TCTGTGTGCTGCAGAGGAGCAGCCGCTTTTGCTGCAGGCACAACACTGTACAGAACCCGGGGGTGTGCCATGGGGGCTCCATGTCTGCAGAGCAGCCCCGTGGGGAAGCGGAACCTTCCCATCTGCAGATCCCCCTCTCAGTGCTTTACTTTGGGCATTTCACCAGCCTCAGCTTTGCGCTGAGGGAGCTATGGTCCCAGCCCAGCAGCCCCCAGCAGCCATGCTCTGCTGCACTCCTTGGCCATGCTCCATGGGCAACCTCCCTGCTCCTGGGGGACACTGCATGGGCCTGGCCCCCCTCACCCCCGCCCTGATGCCTGGCAGGACGGATCTGGCTGGATAATGTGAATTGTGCCGGAGGCGAGAAGAGCATCGGGGACTGCAAACACCGGGGCTGGGGCAACAGTGACTGCAGCCATGAGGAAGACGCGGGGGTCATCTGCAAGGACGAGCGCATCCCAGGCTTCAAGGACTCCAATGTCATCGAGGTGAGGAAGCTGCGGGTCAGGACCCCTCAGAGCCAGCAGGCAAGGTTCTGCTCAGGATGTAGCCTGGGTGTGGGGACGTGGCAGAGCTCTGGGCAGGGGACACCTGGTCTGCTGCCAGGCAAGAGGAGCTGGGAGCCATGTCCCACTGGCTGTGCCCTGGTTCCAGGCTCTCTCTGGGTGGGTGTCTGACTGTGGGCTGGATGCAGGATCCTGAGGTGGGAGGGCGCTCCCAGGAGGTACTCCCAGGGAGACATGGGGCACTGGCTGGACAGTATGGGAGCAGGAGCCTGGCCATCCAAGGCCATCAGATGTGCCCTGCAGGGATGCAGGACCTGGCCATCCCCATTCCCCACCTGGGGTCGGGGACCCCATCTCCTGCAGGCGCACCCCTGGCAGGGGTTGGGGTGATGGGTACAGTGCTGACCCGTGCCCTGCAGACAGAGCAGAGCCACGTGGAGGAGGTCCGGCTGCGGGCGGTGGTGGTCGGTGCCTGGCGGCAGCTCCCAGTGACAGAGGGCATCGTGGAGGTGCGCTACAAGGACGGCTGGGCACAGATCTGCGATGAGGGCTGGAGCAGCCCCAACAGCCGCGTGGTCTGCGGCATGCTGGGCTTCCCTGCTGAGAAGAAGGTCAACAGGAACTTCTACAAGTGAGTGAGGCCGACAAGGAGCCTGCAGGGCTGAAGGCAGTGCCAGGGACATGGGGCAGTGCTGGGGGACAGCAGGGGACAGCTGGCCACAAGGGCACTCACTAACCAAGCTGGAGGCCATGGCACGGCTGGAGGCTGTGGCTGCCCATGCATTACAGCAGAGGCTGCTCTGAGAGGGCAGTGCCTGTGCCCTGACAGTGCTGCACCTCTACAGTTCCTCCAGCATGGAGTATGGGGGTCCCTGTCCAGAGGGGAGGTTTGCAGCCAAACCAGGCAGGGATGCTCCAGAAGCACCATGGCCTGAGCAAGGGCTACAGGGACATGGGCAAGGACACAGTGCTCATTGTGGTGTGCATTGCAGTGCCCAGTCTGGTGCCCATTGTGGTGCCCAGCATGGTGTCCAGTGTGGTGACAGTTGTGGTTCCCATTGTGGTGCCCATTGTGGTGGCCGTTGTGGTGCCCATTGTGGTGCCTGTTGTGGTGCTCATTGTGGTGCCAGTTGTGGTGCCAGTTGTGGTGCCAGCTGTGGTGCCCATTGTGGTGCCAGTTGTGGTGCCCGTTGTTGTGCCCATTATGGTGCCAGTTGTGGTGCCTGTTGTGGCGCACTGACCAGGCATCTCCAGTGTTGCTCCTGCAGGCGAGTGAAGCGCGCAGCCGTGACAAGGGGCTGGAGCCTGAGGCCGGGCAGGAGGTAATGGCTGGGGCACCCATCTGCCAAGCCCTTGGCAGAGCTGGGCTGTCCGGCCACGCGGGTCCCTGCCATCAGGACGGATCCTGGCACAAAGGGATCCAGACAGAGCAGACCGAGGGCTCGGGCAGTGCTGGCCCCCAGCCCCCAGGAGGGACAATCTGCCTCCCAGGCCAGCTGAGCCCCAGGCTCAGCAGCACCCACCCCATGCAGCAGGCAGGAGCCTTGGCACAGGGTCAGGATCCGTGGGCAGGATCCCTGGAGGTGCAGAGGGCTGCAGGGTCCTGTGCAGGAGGCCTCGGAGTGGAGCTGTGCTTCCTGGCAGATGGGGAGGGCTGTGGAAATGGGCTGCTTTCTGAGGAAAGCAGCAGCGGGGAAGCTGAAACGGCTGCACAGCCTCCATTCCTTGCTGCGGGGGGGGGGTACTGGCAGCACTGCTGAGCAAGTGCTGAGCACCAGGGTGATGGGCAGCACAGTGCTCACAGTGCTGGCACCCGTGTGGCAGCTCTTGTCCTGAGTGCTGCGTCTGCTCAGGATCTCTTGCGCCTCTGCCCATTCCCTCTTCCTGCCTTTCTACCACCCCCAAGGGGTAGGCTGGCTGCCCTTTTCCCTCCACCAAGAAACCTGGAGAGGGGCTTGGGACAAGGGCCTGTAGGGCCAGGCCAAGGGGAATGGCTTTAACCTGCCAGAGGGGAG
>JBCJKH010064664.1:2796-17214 GCA_039877255.1 Loriculus beryllinus
GCCAGGTTGGACGAAGCCTTGGGTGCCATGGTTTAGTGTGAGGTGTCCCTGCTCATGGCAGGGGGGTTGGAACTGGACGATCTTATGGTCCTTTCCAAGCCTGACTATTCTATGATTCTATAACGTATCAACACTACTTTGCGGCTGGCATTGCCAGTTCATTTTGGATCAGGATATCACTCATTCTATCCAGAAGATTGCAGTGCTTTGGTACCCTCCAGCAAATAAAACTGGATCTAAATCACTGTGTAAATTCTAACTTGACCTCCAGTCTATCTACCTATCAGCAGTAAGCCCATGGCACTGGTTTGTTTGTCTGAGCTGGAGCCTCCAGTGTGGAACACCATGACACAGACATGTACAGGAGAAAGGCAGCAGGCTCGCCTGGATGCTGAGCAGCCTTGGAGGTGTCCTTGTGGATGGTACAAGCTTGTGCTGCTTGACCAAGTAGCTTTTATAGTGAGGAGGTAATTGCTGCAGGGATGTGCAGACACACATAGAGGTAAGGTAAGCAATGGAGGAAAGAGCCTGAGTGAATCAAAACAGCAGCTAGGGGCTGAGCAGTTCAGGTGAGCTTTCCTGGGAGGTCTGGAGGTTGAACTACATCTGTCTGGTGCTGTTTTCTGCTACCTCGACTAACTCACTCTTCTGAGGCTATGAATAAAATATATACACTGAATATCAGTAGCACACAGGCTGCCTGATGGCAAGACTCAATCCTTCCAGAAGCCCAAACCCACAGCGAGCTTCCTCATGTTAAACAAGCAGTGCAAAGTATGCAATAGGCTGAATTTGTAACAGGATAAACCACAAAGGAACAAATACATTAATCAGCTAGTCTGCCCTATATTTTCTCTATTACAGTGCTATTTGATGCACAGTAGCCAGGCTTGCTGCTCAAAATGCAGTCAGTTTATCAAAGTTGCTATGATATGGTGACACTCACTGGAGTAGAGGATGCTAGAGGGCTAAATATCAGCTAAATACGCATGCAAATTGCACATCCAATCACTGCAGTTCATAGCATAGCAGGAAAAGGAAACAAGCAGCTAAGCACTATTACATATGTGGCTAAATGAAACATAAAGAAGACGCGAGCACAGACTTCCTCCTATGGTGCATAACTTGGCCAACATATGAGAAGGGTGACCTGTTTGTAATGAGGAAAAAGGAAATGCCAGAAATAATCTCTGAAAACACAAGAGCCAGAGCAGTTCCCTGGAGCCATCCACTCCTCAGTCGTGCTCATTTAAGTGCTGGATCTACCAATACAGACAATAAATACATGATGCAACTGCTTTCATTCCTTCTAGGTGACACAAAGTATTTTCTTAGGCTCTGATCTTGCTGTTGGCCTCACTAAGTCAGCTAAAGGAGTCTGCTCCCAGTTCATTCTTGGGATGCATGGGCCCTGGAGTTGACTAAGAAAGAAAAACACCTCTCTCAGCTAAAGCAGAGAAAAGGAGCCATACTTTGTTATAGTAAGGGAAAAGCAGAAGTGTTTTAACAATGTGCTGCACCCCAGAGACCTGGATAAAGCACCCCAAGCCATGCTCACAAGGTGCTGCATGAGGGGAGGGGATGAAGAGTCAACAGGGTACCACAGCCAGCAGCTCCCTAGGGCTGGGGCTGATGGTCATGTCACTCTCGGCCTGCCTGCCAGTACAAATATACCCATCCAGTTTCGAGAGCTCGAAAAATAGAAAGAAAGATTTCCTGAGGAAATGGAAATGTTAAACACTTGGAAGTGAAACCATATGCTCGTGATGATGAAGTGTAACTAAAACAGCTCTGAGAGCCATATCTTTATGGTTGTCGGACCATCCTGCTGCAGCGTGATCCTGTTTAACACCTGCAAAGTCACCCAAAGCAGGGGTGAAAAGCTGCGTGGGTCAAAGCCTAGGAAAGCAGTCACTTCTCACTGCTGCCAAACTCGTCATTTAAAAAATACCACTGGCAAATAATGTGCACATGTGAGTTCTTCATCTTCCTAACAGAGTATAGACATAGGTCGTTACAGAAAAGATACTATATAAAATGTCATCACAAACATAGAACCATAGAATGGTTTGGTTTGGGTTGAAAAGGACCTTCAAAGCTCATCTAGTCCACCCCCCTGCAATGAGCAGGGACATGTTCAACTAGATCAGGTTGCTCAGAACCACATCCAGCCTGGCCTTGAATGTCCCCAGGGATAATGTATTCATAAGATAAACAACATTCACTCTAAATTCTGCTAACTCATTTCTCCCTTTACTTCATAGCTCATGCATTGAAGACTACTTTATAGAGCACCCGGCACCGCAGAGCATACCAAAATAGTTACACCTGCATACAGACAATGCCATCACCAGTCAAAGTCTGTGGTCAAATTTGTTCCCTGGCAGATACTTTGGTAAGGTTCTGAAAAAGATCTAAGCACACACCCAGGAAAAACAGTCCTATTAATAACATTTCATACTGACCAAAACATGTCACTGATGAAGTGAAAAACACTAAACAGGGTAATAAAGCTGCTGACAATAAAATCTTTGACTTTCATGCAAAAGGGAAAAAACCTGAAAATTTAATTAGCTAAAAAAAACTCCTTATACCTTATAAAGAACTTTTTGTCTTCATTTCCCATTTAAAGACATAGCAGGTTTTTCTTCTGGCTCAAAATATCACCTTATCATGTTTTGGAGAGAAACAGTGGTCTGCAGAGAGACCAGGTCCCTCCTCCTCTTTCACATTTGAAATATCCCTATGGGTTTTGGTGCATTAGTGGTGAGCTACACAACAGGGTGATGACTCTTTGCTGAAACCCAGTCTTTTCTCATACGTTTCATTCAGTGTAAACTGCAGGTGTAGGAGTGAGACCACTATGGAAAGCTGTACTTCTGTTTCTGGGTAGAAGCCCTTGTTCTGAAGGGCTGCTAATCCAACACCTGCACACAACTGGTGAGGCTTCTTCCCATAGCTGTCTATGGGGAGGGACGAGCTCAGTTTAAATCTCACTTTTCAGGTCTACAGGAGCCAGGAACATCTTTTCACCTTTTTGGTCACTACTGGTGTGGTCACTGACTGCACTTAGGTACTGACTATTAAATAGCATTTTATTTTCCAACATACTGGAATCCCAAGATAAGATATTTCATAGAAATGCATGGAGAACCGCCAGGAAGACATGCACCATGCTCCTGCACAGGAAAATTTGGACTTGGCCTCTGGCTCTCTGCTCTCCTTGGCATTAAATCAGCTTGGATTAAAACTGAGTAAGACCCAAATGCAGTGTAATTCTGCTGCCTAAAAACAAAAACCCAACCAAAACAACAACAACAACCAAAAAAAACCCAACCCCCTTCCTTAACACCTGGAAACCCCAAAGTGGATGTAGGAAGATTTAATTGTTCTTTTCCTGCTCGTGCTCAATGACCCATGATGAGAACTCATCTTCCCCTTTTTTTTCCTTTAAGGTGAATAAAAATCTTTCAAACAGACATTGTTCCAAGTCTATTACTTGTCTTCCTTTATCCTGATTTAGTACATAGCAACAAAAAGCACATTAAACTCATGGAAGAAAGCATTTGAATATGAGGGAACTCTCAGTCCCTCTCAAGCTGGACAATAGGGAGCAGCGGCAGAGCCAGAAGAGACTAGCAGTCTGTTCATAAGGCTGTTGGCACACCAAAAGTAAATCTTTCTTCTTTCCAAGGGGCTAAGGCTTCTCAAAGTGGTTCCCACCAACCCTGGGATGGATGAAAACTTCATCTAGAGGTGTCCCAAAATCACACACCTCCCTCCTCATTCAAACTTGGGGGGGGGGGGGATGCTGCTAAAGGAGATTCTAAGCACTCTGGCCCAAATCTAAAGCCACTTCTGGTTTTTTGCCCATCTTTGCTTTCTACATGTGAGCTCTCTTAGAGGGGCACACAAAGAAAAGGAGGACAAAAGCAGGAACTAAAAGCAAGATTAAAAAGTATGCAGCATGACTGAGCTAAACAGACTCTCACAGCCCATCTCCCAGTGTGCACTTGTAGCAATTTCCTTCTTTTTTGTCAAAAAAGAAGACCAAAGCTTTTAAAGTTTACAGAATTGTTCTGTGTCCAGGCAGGGTACTAATGGAAAACAAACTGCATCCTTAAACACTGAATAACCCCATTTAGAGCTATATTAATATAAATACATTTCTTCATTTAAAGCCAGCAAGTGTAACACTAGTGCTTATAAATATGTCTTATAATTTGCTGCTGCTCTTCTCCAGCCAAATGTGGAATTACCACTGTCTATGCACAAACTTAATAAACAGTATACACTAAACTGCCTGGTCTCTGAGGCTGATGAAAGTTCTTTCTTATCAAAGAATCCTTTGTGGATGCTTTAAAAGGATTTAAATTGCTTTGATTGCATTATTAACAGTGTCTGTGTTGCTCTTGTATTTCAGATTCATCTGGAAAGCTGGAACATTAGCTCTTGCATTCTACAAAAAAGACGCTTTTCCATCTCTAATATGCTTCAATACAAAAGATAATCCTTGTGTTCAAAAGCAAGAGCCTGAGATTTGCTACGTTAACAGTTCTGCAGACCCACTTAGTACTTTCTGATTTTTCAATGGCCTGGAGATGTTATAACAAATGGAGATGTTATAACAAATGGAGATGTTATAATGAAGTCAAAAACTGCTGGGAACCCATGTACTTGCAGTGAAAAGTTTCTTTCCCTGAGATATTGAAAATATGGGCCCATTTCTGTTGAAGAAATATGGATATTACTGTTTAACTGTAGAACTTGGCCAAGTACCCGTACTTGATAAGGTAGTGAGGGATCTCCTTTATGTGATGAATCCTTGGGAATGTCAAAGGAATGAGAGGAAGCAACAGAAGGGAAATTTCTTGTCCTTTTCATCATACTTTTTTCCTGCGGTTTTGGGTTTGTTTGGTGTGGTTTTCTGATGGTTTTTAGGGGCTGCATTAGTACGGAAACCTGTTGTTGAGGTGCTGGGGACTCTCCACTTGCCCCATCCCTAGCAATGCACCTAAAAAGCAAGGCAAGCCAGATGGCCAGAGAACACAAGACAGGAATAAAAATGTCTCATTTCAGTTCTTCCAAAAATTCCCAAGAACTGAGGCAGTAAGTCACGTTATAAAAGCCTAATACAAGCAGCGAGGCTCCCGTGGGAATTCAGTTACCAGTACAACTAATATCCTGCGTCCTGCAGCCCTCAGTGGCATGCTGTATTTATAAAATGGGGCTAACAGCACTGCCCTACCTCAAAGCAGTGTAGCCAGAATAAGTATATTAAAGTGTGGGAGCCCAGAGTGCTACTGGATAGCCCTGTGGCTCCTTGCTATTTACTTGCAATGCAAACTCCCGGAGCGGAAATTTAGTCCAAGAGAGCACAGCAGAGTCTTTTTATACATTAACCGCTATATACTGCTCCATAACTTCAGCTGGCACTTCACCCACATGAGAAATGACGACGTAGCCCCTGTCTTGGAGGGTGTTTATCTTGGCAGGGCCAAAGATGTGCAGGTGCAGGACAGAAACCCTGAAGCCAAGGGCCATGATGAAGTTCTCTTGCTGGTGGCAAAAGCACACTCCCTCTAACAATAAATATTTCATCTGTTTTCTTTATTTTTAATGAAATACAGACATTGTTACCACTTATGGCTTGCTCGATTCTGTATTTTGAACAGCAGCTTGTCCTGGTCTGCAGTTAAAACCAGCACTCCATCGCTGTAGAAAGGTCTAGACCTTACATATGAAGCCCCGGGGAGGGACACAGGTTTTGGGCTTGGCTGATTTTCAGCCCTTTAATTTAGGATTTTCTACAAAAGAACCTTGGAGACCTTCATCTATGCTGTCAGACCTTCATCTGTGCTTAGATAGCCAGAGCCAAAGCTCTAGCTATCCAAGTTTAATTAATCAAAAATACAAGTGCAATCAAGCTTACTTGAGACAATGGAAATGGCTTTAAGTCCTGCCAACTTAATCTTCCCAGTTTGTCTCCTGATCTCCTGATAATCCAACCTCTAATGTAACTATTCAGATGGAGACAGTGTTTGTTTTGTACAACTTTCCTTATTTCCATTCTTTTCATGGTATTAGGCTACAGGGATAAACTCCACACATCACAGCAGCATTATATTGAAGATGGAAACAGTCCAAACCTTCGAGTTGGACCAAAAGTGAAAAGATGTTTGGAGACTATTGTAACAAATTTGCAGTTAAATGCACTTGGGTGATATATATGGATCTTCTCATTTGTTTTTTGAAGCAGCTGTATTGAAGCTTTGCTCATGGAATTTTATTTGAAAGTCAAATCCCACAAACAGTTGCATAAATATGTTTGCACAAGTCCTTCAACCAGAACGCGTATGTGGCTTTGTTGATTTTGGACAAAGATTTTGGCAACAGGGATAACAACCCACCCACCCTTTTTGAAGCAGCAGCAGGAGGGATCAAATGAGATCCTGTGAGCTCAATATAGTCATCACACAGAAAAACATCAGTGGGATCCAGAGCCTGGGGAGGGACCATCAGATCTCTCAAGGGAGGCATTGGGTCACCCAGCCTTGTGCCAGGAGCACAGTCAAATGGCAAGGAGCAAATGCTCTGCCCTGAGGCGAGGCTATTCGCCAGTGGAAGTCAAATTCACATCCTGACAGAATCTGAGTTACTCTGCTGCATTATTCCAGCCTTCCTCCAACATTTCTGGTATCTTCTAAAAGTTACTCCCTCAGGCAACTGCATCCTTTCCATGTGGGTCAATGATCAAGCCCTGAGTTCAAAAGCAGACTGCAGATACTCCAGGGTCAAGAGTAGGCTTAGCTTGAGAAAATGGAGCTTGCCCATTAATGTTTGAGTCTCTAAGACCATGTAAGCAAAAATATATACTGTTGTGTGAAGTATGTGGTGCAAGGAAAGGCAACAAGTAATTGTTACAAATAACTAAGGCAATCTTTAAGCCTGCTGAAATGGATGGAAAGGTTTCCATCAATTCCAGTGGTTCTCTGATCAAGCCCATTTTCCCACCTTTGTCGAGCACAATTCACGTAAACAAAACAGTCTGTCTTTCAGCTTTTTTTAACTGAGATTATTAGGTACCATGCTCTTTAACACATCCTTTCTTTTGCATTTGGCTACCGGTTATAATAACAGTGTGCAGAAAGGGAACAAAAAGCCCCAAAAAAGAGCAGGGGTACAGACTGATTGATAGACCAGCAGATGGACAGATATGTTACACCTCTAGTTTAAAAAGTGAAATGACTAGTAATAAGCTAGTTACCATTCCCATAAATTCCACTTGAAAAGCACATGTCCCTGGATCAATACTTTTGATGAGGTTTCCTGAGCACCATGTTTAAACTGTTGTCTCCTGGGTGGTTACAAAGCCAGATGGGACATGGTGGACTTCCAAACTACTTCACATTGATAACAGAAGACACACCATCACTAAAATTTGCCAGCACTTGAATGTGGCACTTGTTCTGCAGTGTGGCACATCATGACCATGACCATCACCCCAACTACAAAATGACTTTCTTAAATGACTTTCACCACTGTCTCTGCGGCAAGGCCAGAGGAAGGGGAAAAAATCCCTCGAAGAGATATGAAAGCTCATCTCAGAAACACCCTGGGAAATTCAGGGAACAAACACTTGGTTGTTCTCATTTTGTTCTACTTCGGATTGGGTGACGAATTGGATAGCTAAAGAAGGTAGCTACTGAGACTCTTTTATTTGGACTTTTACGTCCAGCCATAAAGACTTAAATTGAAATATCGAACTTACTTTCTGCCTCGTGCTGTTATTTAGAGCCCTGCCTGGTGATGTTCTGAGTAATACATGCTGAAAGAAGATTTCAGTCAAAGTTGTAATTTGAATGTTTAAGGTTATGAAATCTACAGGACTGTTGCTGTTGTACATAGCACAAAATAAACATCTCGATTCCAGGAAACTAAAGGAGACAGCTTGTGGATCGCTTTCTTAAGGCGAAAAGACTTCTGCAGAACTACTCTTTGACTTCTAAACCAGCCTGGATAGAAACCGAAGCAGCCATCGAGACTAAAGTTTTACCAGGTCAATAAAATGGCAGAATATATACGGCCACCAGCACAGACACTCTGCAAATGCAAATTTAAGCAGCATACGTTGCTTAGAGGCACATAATAAAACTATTCAAGGGGATGATTAACTCTGCATGCTAGCCGGTAGTCACTGCAAGTTCTAAGCACCTCAGCTCTTTTACTGGTGATTCCTTTAACAAAATACTAGATGCTATGAGCTGTTATTTCATTGCTAAATTTACTCCTTTTTTCCCTTTCAGTTTTTCTCTTGATGATCGGAAACCCTAAACTTGAAGTACAACAAAACTCGGCAATCTTACAGTGGTAATTTACCGTTCTAAGTGTTTTTCAATCCCACCCTTTAAAGAAAGTTACAAAATAAGCTCAACCATCAACTTAAATAGTCAAAGAGACAATAATACACTGAAAAAAAATGCTCAATTCTCAACAATTTTAAGGGGTATCACTGACCTTTGACAACATTTCTAAATTACCACTTCACTGAATCTTTTGCCCAAGTACAAGCAGTCTAATAACACAGACACTGACTTTGACTTATTTATGTTCACAGGTTGATTTGACTGGCTGCTGAGTGACAGCTCCCTCTGAGTGGGTGCAAAGTTGCTGAGTAAAATTGATATGAATAATGGAAAACAGATTTTAAAGTAATTTAGAAACCCCAAATACACTTAAAGGAACTCGCGCAAGAAGGGGATTGCCAATGGAAAGTATTTTTTTCTCCTTCTCGACAGAAGTCTGCAGTACCAAGGATCTCTTCATACCAAATTACTGAGATGGATGTAGACAGCGTGGCAGCTGGTGTCCAGACACAAGAACCACGAACAGGCTTACTCAGGTCTACAAAAAAGGAATGCAATTTGAGAGAGAACTTCCTCTTTGTTCTTATGAAAACTGGGTTTTCATAGGGAAACTAAGTGAGAACTTTTATAATCTTAAAGATTATTGTAACATTGGTATTTTTTTCTGTTTCTCTGTTTTCATTTTTTTCATTTTTTTCTGTCATTTCTTGGTTTAGTTTCACACTGTATTATGAATAATGTCTTACCCTTATAGAGTGCTTTTTCTCTGACACATTTTGTTTCCTAAGTTTCAACATATAACCACAAATGTTCAGCAACACATAATAATGGTGTTCAGATCTGCAAAAGAAGAGGCCCAGACTATCATCTCCGTGCTGAAAACGTATCGACATTTTACGTCTCACTTGAAAGAATTATATGTCATCCCTTTGCACTACATGATAGATCTGAAGAAATACATCGATAACTGAGATCCTAATGCACGCCTGAAGTGTTCTCCAGCACCCTTCCAGCTAAGTGCTGACCCACTCAGACATTGCTTCACTCAAGGGTAGCTACAAGAGGTCTGTACACACTGCTTGGTAAAATAAGCAGAGTATTTAAAAAACCTCACTGAAATCTAACCTGATTATCTCATAAACTTCTACACCAGACCTATACATGGCAAGAAATAGCACTGGTGTGGTAAGAGCAGCATCACAACTAGCTGTCCTTTGAGAAACTCGTGACGAAGTTATTCTGGTCAAGAACATACAGGGAGGTGGGGTGGATCAGGCTAGAAATAAGCATGGGCTTATTTCCACCAGTGGGAACTCTGCAACAGCTCACAGCATCTTTTATCAGTTGAGCGGCACTACCTCTCTCTGTGTGAAGCATCAGCTCTCTGTCTATCAATGTGAAGTGATGCTCAGAGATATAGTGCTCTTAGGACCCTTATCCCAGGGAAAAGGATCACTTATGGGGCAGCCACTTAGATTCTGGTTGCCCTTTCAATTCTACCACCAAAAAGAGTAGCCTCTTATGCTTGTTGACCTCTGGCATGCGTAGGGTAGATGCTGTATATGGCTTTTTGATGCTTGGATGTTTAGAGCCAGCTGTCACTTCACCAGCAATATTCTGTGGCCCATCTGCACAGCTAGACTGCTCCTGCTGCTTCATTAGTGAGTACAATGGGTTTAGGGAGGAGTTTACAAAATATGGAATTCAAGTGTGAAATTATACCCTTAGAGATACACAGATTCTCCTATGACACTGATATAGGAACACTAAGTACAGTGAGCTAGCCTGGCACTGAACCATCTGCTAAGGGTTAACACCAACATTCCCAGGACTGAGGTACACTGTCTTCTGAGTCCTCAGGTGAGCCCAGGCATTGCACAGAAGACAGGGATTTCCTCTTCAGCAGACACATAAAATGTACTTCTATGAAAGGAAAAGGGAAAAGAGGGATGGCAAAGAAGAGCCATATGGCTGATCTGAAAGGAAAGCATGTTTGCAACAACACTGAAACATTAGAAGCATTGTTCAAGTGCAGTTCATCCTTGCAAAAATATTATCCTCGTCATGATGCCAAGCTTGGTGAAAGTATGGGCTACTTGCCATGGAAGTGCTGGGTATTTAGGCTAGACCTGTCATGGGGCTTATTTACTCTCTGCACCCAAGATTTCAGACACACTCAAGTGTAGTGTTCATGTCTTGGCAGAGACTTCTCATTCATGCATTTTCTCCTGGTCCCCTTTGAGGAGTCTTCCTCCTCCGACATTGCAGCGGTTGAAATTTCATTGCTTGCTGAGAAAACCAACACTGATTAATTTTATCCTACTTGCATGGAAGAGGTAAAGTATGCAGGTCTCTAGCCAGGGACAAGGAAATCCCTGCTGCTTACATGCCACATTGAATAAGCAGCCCATGGTTGAGTCCGTTGGACTTCAACAGTCTTCATGCCAACCGCAGGAAAGAAGCAATTAACCGTAGCAGCATGGGAAGAAAACAAGAAGTAATGCAACCCATTCGCTTTTGATTAGAGAGTATTTTCTTATAAGACATAATATTCCACAAGGAAGAATTCAGCTGTAGTCTTACATTGACACACCCCAAATTATTAAAGGAACGTGATTGAGGTTGCAAAGTTAAGCCTCAAAACCTAGGGCAAAACCTAAATTAAAGTTGCTCGTGTTGTCTGAATGTCATTGCTCACCCTGTGTACATTCTGGTACAGTCTTTAATTGCATCACTGCAAACTGCTTTTCCCACAGGACCTTCACCTCATTCAATGCACAGAACAGACAGTGCTTACTTAATGAGCGGCTATTCAGTGTTTCGTTTTCTCCTCTGGTTCAATGTGTGGCCCTAGACTTTTTTTACTGCACACCAGTCAGGCTTGCTCTGAAGACAGAATGATTCATTCCCCCATAGACCTTTCTGTGGCATTCTTCACTGTACCCTTTGAATACTTCACACGTATTCATGGATCTATTTTCACACCACCTCTCAGAGACAAAGAATCCAATTTTACAGATGGAGAACTTAAACATATGAAGATTAAGGTAAAAAGTATCCATTGACTGGTGCAACTTCATTTTCTGTGCATTTAACTTTGTACACTATTCACTCTGTTCAAAGCCAATCTTCCCTTTGCTTCAGCTGCAGATGTTGGTTTTGAGACCCAAAAATCTCAAGGCAGCTACTCAGAAAATGAAAAATGAACAATAAGAGGCCAGCTGTGAAAAACTCATTTTAAGTGACTTGCCTGTCATCATGTAAGACCTATCCCTGTCAAGATCCCTCGTGTGCTATTCAATTGCTTTGGCCATGAGACCATTTCCTTTGATACTGCAAATCCATATTTAAATTTATCACACACTTTTAACCTCATGCAATAAATGAGTCAGTCATTCTATCCTCCTTTATTAGACAACCCAGTTTCACCCCCAGACTAACTCAGTCTTTTGTACTGACTGCTTTAGGGCTCCTGGGGAAGAGAACTAAGCATGTGATATATATAGAGATATGGATTGAAGCTGCATGGGCAGCCTTAATTCAAAATCCATCTTAGGTGCTCATTGCTTTAACACATATTTTTCACGGTCAATTTCCTAAGCTTTTAAGGAACTGGAAAACCAGAGAAAGAAAACTGCTGTGGACCAATAGAGAAGCTCTTACTCATTAGGAAGAGCTCACACAAAAGCTGGGAACATTCAACTTGGCAGCTTTATCTTTTTATTACAGCTTTTCCTGAGCTCTTTCCTAAGTTTTCTTTGAAACAGAGCTCCGTCATGTTGACACGCATACTGACACCCATATCAGCAGAGCTGAAACAGGGATATCACTGTATCCACTTGTGCTGCTGGGAGCTGGGAAAGGGAGCTGTAAACTGCTAGCTGATCATTCTCAGTTCCAGGGTCTTGCTGGACTGTGATTTTCCATTTCTGTTTTCTTTCACATTCCATCCCTAACTTCTTGCCATTTTTCCCAGCAGCACTGATTCTCCATTCTAGGTCCCCTAAGACGAGCAAGTTTCCTCCACTTCTACATTAAATCTCAATCTTTCTAGATAATGGGTCCCAAATCCCCCATCCATCTGATCCCAGGACTTGTTCTACACTGGCAAGATAGTATGCAGCAGTACAAGTGAGATATAAATTTACAGCATTCCAGCAGCTCTACAACAGCTTTCCAAAAGGACATCCTTTGGGAAATATCTGCTAAGACTTTGCATCTCAGTCTGAAGTGGCTAGTTTCTTTCAGTGGAGGAAAAAGCATTCAGAGATCCTCAAGACGGGATCCTTCCCTGAAACGTACCCTTGATGGCCTCTTTCCTTTACGAGGAGGTACAGGTAGATAAGTTGCTGCAAAATACAGTTAAGCTTTATGAGCTCCCTCAGCAACATGTAATGTAACTAACCTCATCTGAAAGTGGAATAAACTACTTCACACTTAACTGAACATTTAAGTTATAATAACTATAGTGGTGTTCATTCACCAGTGTTCATCCCCTCAGTGGACTGATACTGCTTCTCTGTCTTTCTGCTCAATCCTGGCTCCCATTTTCAGCCTGTTGCTTTTAATAGGTAGGTAGGTAAGAAGACAGGTAGATAGATAGATAGATAGATAGATAGATAGATAGATAGATAGATAGACAGATAGATAGATAGATAGACAGACAGATAGATAGATGGAGAGGGGAAGGTTATAACACAGAAAATATCCAGCATGAAAATTTAAGTCTATATAACTGTGGGGAAATCTTAATCTTCTAATATGCAATATTAGGCAGCTTTAATAATGGATGGTGCTCCCCAGCCCACTAATAACAGCAACCCTTACTCAGAAGGTCTAGCTTTGGGAGGAGCTCCTTTATTGTCTATTATGTGCTACAGGGCCAGTTCTGCTGAGCCTGCTGATGCTTTAGGACCTTGACCTGTGAGTAGTCTCACTAAATTCAGAAGGCTTAACTGGAAAATTCAAAGAAGATGCTATTTTTGAGGGCTATATGGGAATCAAAACACAAGCAGCTTTTTGTCCAGAGGGTTTGGGGGTTTTTCAGCCTAAATATATAAACGTAACACAACGGAATATGAGGAATAAGAAAAGAGACTGCATAAGATTCATTCAGAGTTTTGTATGATTTTATGATCTGTAATAATTAAGCATCTCTATCTGCTTATCAGGGATTAATATTGCTTTACTTTCCTTGAATTCCATTTTGTTCTTACATTATGCATGTTCCACATGAGCATTCTCTCAATTTTTCTGGCACAAATAGGAGCCTCTTTGGTAAGGACTCATAAGGTTATGAATGTCTGGACAGCCTGAGTAATGAAAGGCCATCTAGGGCCGAACCATTGACCACAGCTTTAACTTGCCAGGAAGGATAAAACATAAAATGTAAATTAGGTACTAATAACCCATTTTCCTTCTAAATCTTTGGTACAGAGAAGCAGCATGAAGTACAGATTATGCTTTGAGAAAGATTTTGGAATAATTTGCAGTTAAAAATATTGTATAGGACCTTGTGTTGTGGCCTCAGAAGAAACTGAATTGTGAGTTGCTACTGCTTCCTTGAACCCACTTCAGTCAATGGAAAGTTTCATTGGCACCTGGATTTGTTGCTTTGGGTAGCTGCCTAGCTACCAGCAAACCCCAGCACATAATACTGTCATCAGGGAAAGAAGATTATGCAGTCCAGCAAGCAAGACATGCATGGAAAAATACATTTCTCCCAGCATGTTTTCCAATCTCCATGCTATTCCCTCCCCATCGTCCTTTCCACTGATCTCATCTGTGGAGATGAAGTAAGAAGAAAATGTAGGAAGTAGCGTTTGCAGTGCACAATCATTCTACTGCCAGTTGCATGACCAATATCAGCCATAACATAGCTGTGACCCTCTCAGTGGGGCCACCCCTTGTGAAAAAACGAACATTGAGCTCATGGGTGGACGTCCCAGCAGCCTTCCAGTGCCTAAAGGGGCTGCAAGAAAGCTGGAGAGGGGCTTGGGACAAGGGATGTAGGGCCAGGCCAAGGGGAATGGCTTGAACCTGCCCGAGGGGA
>JBCJKH010064667.1:0-21054 GCA_039877255.1 Loriculus beryllinus
CAGTGTTCAAGGCCAGGTTGGACACAGGGGCTTGGAGCAAGCTGCTCTAGTGGAAGGGGTCCCTGCCTGTGGCAGGGAGTTGGAACTGGATGAGCTTTAATGTCACTTCTCTGATTCTGTGTTCACCAAGTTGCAGCAATCTGGTGGAACAGTGACAGGACTGACTTCCTTAATTGTTTACAATTGTTTGGGGTTTTTTTGTGTGGTAAAATACAAGTCCTGTATAAATTAAGTAGCAGCAGTAGGATGCATACTTCACTTCAAGGGAAGAAGGAGCAGCTAAAAGAGGGTCCCTGCTTGTACAGTTAACAGAGGAACTGACAAAAGTGTGAATAGGAAGTTAACTGATGAAACAGGAACTAAGTAGCACCACATTTACCATTCCAGAAGTTCCTTAAATGTGTCTACTGATTTTAAATGATAGGTGTATGATCTCTTTGTGTTGTGCAATTAACCTCCACCCTCCAAATATCATACTGTTTGAAAAGAGTCCATTCGCTGAGATTATATTTGTTTCTTCCTCTCATGTGGCATAGCTTGCTTTGCTCTTGGTTCATTGCAATGTCTCTTTCCTGTGGGTAGGACAGTTTGTACAAGCATAACATGTTGCATGATTGTTAAATTGTATTGATATAATTCAGCTCAGGTTCATTTGAGTCCACTGTGTCCCACATACATATGTAGTCAATGACCAATTTCAATATCTTGTCATAGTGTCATCTGCCATTCAAGCGACTTTTCAGTTGCTGCTTGCAAGTGGAAAATTCTAAATCAAGTTCCAAGCTCATACGCTTCAGATTATTATAGAAACAGGTTTTGAGTACTTTGGTGTTAGGCACAGAAATATTTGTCAGGTTCTAAATCATGAACTCTGTGTTCTAAACCAGGGGTCTGAATTTATAACTTGAATATTGAAGTACCACTCTTTCATTCTAGAAATACTAGATACGTAGGTCTTACAGTTCACAGAAATCAGGCCTGTCATTGAGCAGGAGACATCTTGAAATTTAGTGAGAATGCAAATAAAAGAAACAGGAGAAGAAAATGAATGAGTGCTCTGTTATTTATAATATTGAACTGTTCTCTGCTACCTAAGCAATGTCAATATAAATTCATTAGAAACTTTCTATTGTTACGGCTTTGGAACAATGGCACATAAATGACACCATTTACTCTGCAAATCATTACATCAGTTGCTCAAATAAGAGTCCCTCCAGAACATATGTAACTTGAGTTTCATTAGGTTTATATTTCTTTCTTGGAATAACTAATGTTCTGAGTTTAGATGCTTTCATGAACTGGGAGCTCTACTTGAAGATCTTTTTGATCTAATATTAATTCAGTCTAAATTAAAATGCTGTACAAAGCGAGACAATTAACACCTTTTTTTTCCTTCTTTGTCACTATTACGCTTTTGGGTTTTGAGGGTTTTTCTTTTCAATACAATATAGGACAAGACATATAAGGAAGGAGATTATCTGAGACTTCAAGTTGCACACACGCTTAGTACTGCAGCACTGAAATGATATGTGGCAGTAGAGCGTTTCACGAATATATCTATTCTAAATGAAAGAGAATTGTGAGTCCTGCTGTTACTTTTTAAAAATTTTAGTTAAAAGTCATGTTTTTCTGTTGCTTAAAAAGCATGTAAAAACCACAGAGTTCTTCTTGGCTGCTCTGAAGGTCCTTGTGAGCGTAACAGGCTCGTGCAGGAGGGCGTCTGTGGGCAGTGGGGGAGGAGAGGATGAGGAAGAGTGAGAAGACTGCCGAGGAGAGATAAAGCATTTTTTGCCCTGAAGCTATTTAACACAGCATTATGTGCATGTATTGATGGATCAGTTTAATTCTGCAACTTAACAGGGAGCAGTCATCAACCACTCAAAGCAAATGAAATCCAAAGGTTTTTTTCAGTATTGATAAACCCCTCTTCTGGAAAATGCATCTTCATATATTTTATATTTTGCTATCAAAATGAGCCACTAAAACATGTATAAATAGACCACCATAAACCTCTTCTTGCTATAAAATCTGTGGTATATTCCTAATAGCAAGGTTCGTGCTTTTCTCTCATGATCTTTGGGGAAATAGTAGAATGGTATACTGGAGATGACATTTTGCAAAGAATAGCATTAGGGTGGTGGGATGTACCATAACACTCAGTTAAAACAGATGCCCTGGAATAAAAGTAGGATCAAACCTTTCCATTGCAGTCATATTTGGGAATGTCTGATGCTATTACACTATACTGTAGATCTACCCTGGGTAAATGCACCATAATGATTATTTTTGCAGTGTACCAAGTTCTTTAAAGCCCGTTTCTGGGACATACAAACCATTTACCTGTGCCAGCATTTATGCCAAAAGTGTAGTTTCATGCTCGTTTCACATGGAATGTGTTGGACTTCCTAAGTTATAAGCAGAAGTTCTTTGAAAGGATAATTCGTATTTGGTTTACATGAAAGCTTATGAATGCTTGTAAAGTGGGAGTCCAGGTTGTAGAGAGATGTTTTAACTGGACACACACAATAAAATACTTGTCATGCTTTTAACATGCTATTGTTAAAAGCTTCTAGAACTTAAAGCAACTAATTTTTTGGCAAATAAAAATAAGTCACTTCTGAAGCATCTGCAACTTAATCCTCAGTTTGTGGAGTTCATCACATTTTGTGGAGGCAGAAGGAATAGTCAGTTGAAATGAAGTCACAGTCGCTGCTACGAAACTTCTTCCTTATGGGGCTTGTGTAACAACAGCTAACATCAGCTTCTGGCTTGCAGGTATGCATCTCTGCCTTTCACATTAAATGAGGTGCAGATACCTGGAATGCGCTTGAAAACTGGCAGAATCACGTGAAATCTCATTCTTGCCTAGTGGAGTTGTGAATTTTTGGGTAATGTTGCTGCTAGAAAAGTAGGAACTGAAGAGTATTACAAATGGAAGGCAAACTCCTGTCCCTACTTTGTGAGCCGAGTCTTTTTGCTTCTGATATGTCACTGCAAAACTACCTGTCAGATGAATGCTTTTCCATTTGCTGTAGGTGCAGCTACATGCTGTAATGGTAGAAAGTGTTGGAATTGTGCCTTTAACAGTTGATGCTCAGAGATGAAGTACAATGCCTGCTCAGTTCTCTACGTGCTATTTAGGTCATGCTCAAGCTATTGTGCAGTATCTGCTTATAAATGCTTTACACTGAGAGTCTTTCCAACAGCTGAATTACCTGGCACCTTTCTTTTTGGTGTTTGGCTGGAAATTCTGAGCAGAGTCTCCCTGAGATTACTTGCAATTTTCACTTGGAAAACTTATTTTTAAAATTAGCTTGACTTCATGAACAGCTAGATTAAATGAGTAACTGCTTGTATAGGTATACTGAAGTTTGAGAAGGTGAGGAGCTAGATGTCACAGCATTGCTACCGAAATAATGCCATCTGCTATTGAAAAGACCACTGGTTACTTCAAGACTTGTATGCAGCACTGAATCAAGAGCTGTAGCATAGTTATTCTCTCTCTGCATAGTTTATTCTATTTCACTACTTAAATTTGGTTTTGGGTTTCAGGGAAACTTCCTCATTTCATAGGGATGTGACGCATTTTGGGCTTAGGGAAACGAGGACATGTGAGAACAGTAGGTTTACTTTGCTTGGGGTTCCATAGAGAACGTTTCTTTTAAGTGGATATCTTCTGTAGCAGTGCTTTTCCTCACAGAATTGGTAAGAGCACTGTGTCATCAACTGTGGTATTGCCTGCTCTTAAATGCTCTTAGCATAAGTTACAGGAGTGCTGATACCCAGGAAATAGAGAAAATTTCTAAAGTTTTCTAGTTTATTCTTATCAGAGCATAAAGAAAATATGTTTCTTTTAGTACTTTAGTATGGAATTATGTGGCTAAGGCAAAAACTCAAAAACCTGTGTGGATTAGGTCACTTTTGTAGTATTAGCGCACCATTCCATTTAACGCATTTTTTTTTCTCGTTTCAGTTATGTTTGGTTAAGTTGTGGTTGTATTCTAGTGTTATTTTCTTTTTCGTTATGATGTGTACAGTTATTACCTTGATTTTTCTTTGTGTATATTAAGCTGTTAACTATATTAATCCAGAATAACAACACATAAGAAAGAAGCATAGAAAAGCTGACGCTTGAGGACATATGGCAAATGGAATAGCTTGAGAGTAGGGCTTTTGCAGGCTAGAGAATAGGATGTAACCAGAGTAAGCTGGCTTATAGGTGGTCAGTTTTGACTGACTGTGGTTATCAGTACGGCAGTTGTACTTACGTGTGCTTTAGTGCAGGAGACAGCGAGGAACAAATAGTAAAGTAGCATTAAAAAAAAAAAAAGAAGTTGTGGAAGTGATTTAATCTTTATCTTCAGTTTGGTACTGTGCTGGTAGGGCTGCTTTTGTACGGCTTTAGCACTATAAATCTGCCTTACAACGGCTTGTATAAATTCAAACAAATATTTCAACGTATACTCTCATATCTCAGTGAATTATTTAGCTGTTCTGAGTCGTTTGGTTGTCTTGAAAGAGTTATCGCCTCACTGGTTGAGGGCAAATACAAGGTTAGTTGTGTACCAAGGTGATTTGTAATTGTTGATTGCTAATCTGAAGTTGAGCAAATATAATTGTCAGGAGTCAAAGATCAGGATTAAAATCTTTAAAAGCCATTGCTTATAGGGATACTACCTTCTGTTCAAGAGTTTTTAGGAAGCTTTCATCATGAATGTTTTGGGTCATGTTCCTTCATGACTATTTGCCAGCATTGTAAATGGAGTTACAACCTCAACTGTAGGTGGACTTTTAGGGGGGGTTATTTTTCCTGTTAACAGAATTGAAAGATTGTAAAAGGCCGAGTATAGTTGGATGTGTCAAGTAGTTGTGTGTAGGTTTCAGGACTGCAAAGTGTCAATATTCTGTGGTGCTGGATTGTTTGCCCAAGAAACAAATGCGTTTATAGTTTCTATACAGTCTAGTGAATGTGCACTTTCTTTAGAGTAACTATTTTTTTTTCCTGATTTGCTGTTATTAAAACTGAATTGAGGTCTGTCATCTGTGGCTGAATATTATTAGACCTGTGATTTTAAAAATCTGTAATGTATATCCTTTGAGAGGACTTTTCCATTTGATGGGTAAATATCTATCATTTTGTTGTATCCCAAGTGTAAAGTGTTCAAGAAGCCTGTGTGCAGATCAGGAAATCTTATTGAAATCTATATTGTGGAACTGTCCATTGACCCCTGACTCTTCAAGGCTGATGCCCCACATTGTGATCTAAAGTGTGAGCTGCAGTTAAGGTTGTAGCTTCTAGCACTGATAGAGAGGAGGGGACAGTAGGAGGGGAGAGCAGCAAAACTGAAAAATGCCCTTGGCAATGTGAAATTCAGATTTACTGCAGTTTCAGTTCCTAAAGCTCAGTAACCTTTACAAATCATGCGGGACAAACATGTTCGAAACAGTTGTCTTTGTGTAGGTTCGCTGCCGTATTGTGAAGACTACTAATAACCATACTGAATCAGACCAGAATGTCTGAAACTTTGTTGTCTGACTTGCTGTTAATGGAGGCCTAGACAGGAACTCGCAGAGGAAGCCAGAAGAGTGTTTTGGGGGAGCGACTTCTGACTTGAACTACCTGAACAGGAAGAAGTGCTTATATATTTAGTGGCTGTGGATGGATTCTTCCGTGATTGTCTCCAGTCTTCTTTTTTATGCACATTTATATAAAGTTCATGTACTTGTGACTCAATGCATACTTCTTTCACATTGTTTTTGGTAACTCCTGTTTGCTTTGAGCCTGTTTCCTACAGTTTCACCCAGTGCTTGTTAGTTCTCGTGTAAGATGCTAACTCGCAATCTCTTGTCATAGCAATCACTTGTCATTTTAGGAATTGGCTTGAGCCTGTGTCAGTGATGCTTGGTGCACCATAAGTATCTTGTTGATGCTCCTGATTTTATACTGATGATAAGAATTATCAGAGAGCGATACTGAGGCTTCAAGCACTGCTTGCATTTTGTATTAGAATGAAGTGTGTGACTCTTTCAGGCTGAGCACAATGGGTGTTTTGTTTCTTTGTGCAAATTTGAAAAATGTCAAGAAGCCAGACCTGGCCTGTATCACTGGAATGAGTTATGCATTGAAATCAGGAAAATGCATTCCCTTCTTTGTCAATTTATTCAAGAATACACTTGCCCAAGTGCTCTTTCCTGTTCTGAGGCTTACCAAGGATTGTCTTTGTCTCTGAAACAAGCTGGGAGAGAAAGGGGTTTGGCAGTGTGAATTTTAAGTATAGGCTGTAGTTCTTAAGTGAACTTGACATAATGGTGTAGAGATGATTAAAAAGTTTTTAATAGTACTTGTACTGCTTGAAAGGGTAGGAAAAATTGAGTCCTAATTGGCCCTTCTCTACTTCTGTGTACAAACTGCTATCAAATACAAGGTCAGTGTGTACCAGGGACTTGATCTCTTATGGGTCTGGTATATCTGAATGCTCACAAGTTTATTTTGTTGTTGTTCTGGGATGAGTTGACAAATTTGGCTGATGAGTCATAAAAATCTTAACTTTCTGTCACGTTTCCCATCGGCTAAAAAAAAATTTCTTAACAAATAGTACAAACTTCCAAGCAGATACTTTTCAGATTAGGTAAGGATGCAGTATATGCTTTCCCTCCTTTTCTAGCAATTCCCAGAGGACAGGACTTGAGCAGTCTTTGGCTTCTGGTTTTATTTTTCCCAGCTCTGACTTCCACTAGCAAACACCCACTGTTGTGCTTTTAGAAGGTCAGTTCTGCAGAACTTGAGTTCATTCTTCATCCAAGTCCAGCCTCCTTGTACTTCATCCAGATTTCATTTACATGCATGCATTCTGTGGATGAATTCTGCAAAGGCTGGGTAGCTTTAAAGAATGAGAAAGCCACTGATTGTGAGAATTCCTTTTTAAAGAGCAGCCTATGAATGTATTGTCTGTGACTTACATAAGGCCATGGTTTGATATTATTGTATTAAAAAAACAGTCTTGAGTGACTGGTATGAACAACAGAAGCTGTTTTAAGTAGGTGAATCCATTACTAAGTTTGCCAGAGAATACATCTTTATTCCTCTTGGCTTGCTTTCCACTAGCTCAGTGCATAGCAACTTTCTCTCTGTCCCCCTTCCCCTAAAAATAGTAAATTCAGTAAGTTCCTGTTGTATCTGTGCTGTAATAGAAAAAATAATGGGTTTTGTAGAGATTTTGTGGAAGTCTCTTCTAAACAAGACTCATTTTGTTCAGGTAAACTTGCCTAATATTTTGCTCTATTTGTACTTCTCGTCTTAAAGCAAGAATTGGTATCTTCTATGTAAGGAGAGCTTTATTGTAGTATTAAAATAGAGCACAATCAATTTACAGCTCTTAGAGGCTGCTTGTTGCTTGGGAAAATATCCAGACAAGCCCTTACTTAAGCTATATGAGAATGGATTGCAGACTTCAAGTGGAATGTAAGTTAGACTTATTCTCCTCTTGTTGATATTAGAGTTCCATATGTCCGACAGTTCCAATGTTAGAGATTATTAAGGGCTGTCTGGCTTAAAATATGCTTACCTTAAATAGATGTTCTACTGGGAAAGCTAATTTAATTATTGTTTAGTATAAATCCTATTTGTTGGTGCTAATCCAAGTTGAGTCTTGTGGAAAATACTCCTAAGTACTTTTAACTCACAGGGCATAAACAAACAGATAAATTTGTCATGTGTTAGCTGGGCTGCAGTAACTACACATGCTTTCTTGAGGTGGAAAATGTGCAGTAATGTGATAAGACCTGCAATGAGAGTGTCACCTGAAGTTGCTTTACTTTGTGTGATATAAGAATACGTATGTTTCTAATAAAAGTTCAAGAAAGATGGACAGCCTGACTGTTACAGAGACCCATCACAAATAATGTTGTGATATCATTTGAATCTTTGAGACTCCTTCCTCTTTCCTGCAGCTGTCTTCCGTCAGAGCATCCAAATTATTCTGCCTCTTATTCTCTTGGAACGAGGTGCATAGGGACATGCTATGATTCAAAGCTGCTCATCAGCAGTATTGTTTGATTTGTGGGGACAAAACCAGTTTGTTTTTAAAGAAATTCTCAAGCTCCACTCCTTTGAACTCCTTGCAGGGACTTAAGAGGAAGACACCAAGGAAAAAATATTCAAAGGGTATTTATTCTTGGAGAATTGCTGGGTAGTGTTTGCTGCATTGTTTGAATTTTCATTATAGTTTTGGTATTTATAGAGTACAGTCTCAATATAACTTCACAGCTTTTTTTAAAGTAGCACGTGTTTACTTTACTTCTTGTTTTAATTCCGTAGTTACAGAACATGGAGTGCTCACAGTGGCCTTTATCTTGCAGTTGAATCCACTGAAATGGAGCTGTAATTAAGACATGCTTTTTTAATCCTTTCGGGCTTTTTTCCAATAAAAGGTTAACAGATGCTATAAATTAGTCCCTATTTTGGCCCACTTTGTGTTTAAAAAATTCCATTTTAGAGTTACTTTTGTAAACTTAATATGGGCTTCATTAAAAATAGTGTTGTTAACTGAAATTTGTTAATCCTTCCTTTAAAACAGTCTTAGACTTGCTGACTCTGTCCGTACGTTGTTGCAATACAATTTAATATATGATTTGACTAGCACAGAATGTGTCAATCCTCAGCAAAGCAGTAGGTTGTCTGCCAGTTTTAATAGATCCCACACACCTGATGTGTGAAATGGAGGGGATTTTTTCCTTCTGGGGATAGATCAGTCTGGCACATAATAATCTTTGTCTTCAAGGGAAATAATTACAAAATTAGACTGCTTATTTGTGACACTCAAATGTGTGTTACTGGATGCTTCTGTGCTCAGACTTAAACAGAGTTTTCAGAAAGGTATATGCATTTTTTTAATGTATAAAGGTAAAATAAGAACAGTTTATCTTCTGTGCATCTCAACAGCCTTAACTCTTAATGGAATAATACTACCCAAAAAAATCAAAGGCCTGATCCGCAAAAACTTTGTCCTGTTTCTTTTAGTTCAGCTTTTTATAGATTTCATCTCAAAAGCTCATGGTTTTGCAAAAAAACCCAAACAAAAAACCAAAACAACAAAAAAACCAATTTGCCTTCAAATACTCAGTCATAAAAGCTTGAAATACTGTCCTTAGTCCAATGGATAATGCCAGCCAAGGGTGCTGTTACGGTTCTTACTAGTCAGACAAATCCTGTGTTCTCTGGGAGCCTTTAATCTGAAAATACTGATCCATCTGCTTGATGAATCAGTAAGGACAGGTGAAAAAAACCCGACAATGTGTCTCTTGGATAAATGTGGTGTCAGCAATGGACTCGGAGTATCCAGGACTCCTCTGGACACCTTTAAATCATGCGTTTCTTTGAGCAGTAAATATTGCCTCAGGGATTTGTGCTATTGATGGCTCTCAGGGAATGGTTGCTGTTGTCAACCCTGCTGAAGCATATGAGGTTTCAAAAGCCTTTGTCCACCTTCACAGGAATGAAGGTAGTGCTAGTAGAATGTGTGATACTGTAGGACCTGATGAGGTTGTTGCTTCGATAATTGTAGTAGGACCATCATTTGTGTGTGTTACACACACTTTTTTAAATAATATCTTTAAACGTCCTGAGATTCATGTGTTGGCTCATGTCTCTGGCCTGTTGGTGTCCTTGTGAATGGGAGCACACCCTTATGGTCAGCCCTTTG
Organism: Loriculus beryllinus; assembly: GCA_039877255.1. Lineage (NCBI taxonomy): Eukaryota > Metazoa > Chordata > Aves > Psittaciformes > Psittacidae > Loriculus > Loriculus beryllinus. Next base: position 9,702 of record JBCJKH010064667.1, read on the forward strand.
AGCCTGGCAGTTGAGGCAGTCATCTGTGCTCAGAGGCCTGGGATTCCTGAGGGCTGCTCCTGATGCTAACAACAGAAGCAAAGGTGGCAGTGAGTACCAGTTCCCATACCTCCTGTCAGCAAGTCCTCTGCCCCATTCCTTCATGGAGCCCTAGGCTTCCTATTGCTTGTGATATTTTTGCAAAAGCCTGTGAACCGTTCTGGGCATTCTTGACTCTCCTTCTTGCTCTGATCCTTGTTCTCCTTGGGATCCTATGCTCTACCACATCATGGTCACTGCAGCTATGGCTGCCCTGACCTTCACATCACCGCCCAGTTTCTCCATGTTTGCAAGTATGATGCAACAGAGAGTCTGCCCTTATGGCTCCTTAGTAACCCCTTTCAGAAAGTTATAATCAGTTAAAATCAAATTAAATTCGTCCCTCTGTGGTTTATAATTCCTTAGCCCTTCCTTATTCCCCTTTCATCCTCAGAAAGCATCTCGTGTGTTCAAGTCTTAGTTCTGATGATCTTGCTCTGAAAGGGTATTGGGCAGGGGCTCAGGCTACCTGCTGAGGCAGCAGGCTCATTGTCTTGCAGTTGCCATGGTGGGGGAGGATTGAAAGGTTTTCCACCAGCCTTTATTTCAGTGACCTTTTCCAAGTTAGGAATAGCAGTTGACTAGGAAAAAGCTAAACAGTCATTTCTCTTCAGTGAGCCCATACAGTTTTCTCTTGAGTTCTGTAAGCTGAAAAATAAATTGAAATCGAGAAAGTAGTATTTTCTGTTTTCAAAATGCCATTTCTGCAAATCTTTGACTTATTGAGCTTCCCACGCAGTACATACTTGGAATTTATTAAACTGCTGTACATGAAGTCTCCCATGCTTAATGCTTCCATAAGTGAGGTAGAATGAAAGTTCAAAGTAATGTCAGCATGTGAAATGTTAACAAGTAAAAGCATGATAAGATTCTTTAAATATTCACAGGGACTTAATTTTCATCATTTACTTAATGCAGTGACTGTGTAGTTTTTGCAAACTCTGCTTATTCTTTCAGGCTGAAGGTTTTGGAGCGGATGTTGGAAGATGTTAGCTGTGGATACTGGGGCTGTGGAGGAGTGGTTATCAGAGTTCAAGGTAATTTACTCTCAGGTATTTAGCTGGTAGTGTTTAAATCTCTGCTGGAGAGGTATGGAAAAGTGCTTGAATGCTGTAGAAAATAAAAAAGAATAGTAACCATGTATTTTGCTGAGGTAATGTGATATATGCAGACGATTGTTTTGTAACTTGCCCTCTTTGGGATCACATCCTTCTACAATTAAAAGGGTATATCACAGATAAATGGTCTTGTTGATCTGAGTATGGACTAGATCATGCTTCTGGTCTGCTTAGATAAACTGGGAATGTGTTTTCCTATCCGTATAGTGAAGGACTGCAGATAAGAAGCACTGTAAGAGCTATGAATAGTAAGTTAAAATGTACAGCTTTCAAAAGGCTGCTAAAAAGATTAGATTTGTACCCTCTTAAGTATGGGCAGAAAATCTGTTTAGTGTTAGAGAAGAGCTGTTCACATCAACTGGAATTTGTGTTCTTTCAGAGGCTATGTCCTGTCTATATATTTTTTACTATATCATATAATTTTCACTAGCTGTGTACAGAGAAAATTCCTTGAAGTATGGCTCTACAAAGTGCTAAGCTTCAAGTATGGGGCTGCACCTGGAAACTCTTGGTTTTTTTTATGTTATCCACCCACTGTCATTACATTCTGTTTGAAACTGTCTGCAAAGTGATAAAATGCAGTGTGTCTTCTGGCAGTTTTGTTGTCCTGAAAGCATGGTGATTTCCATAATAAGGATTTCTTGTGAAACAAGTTTTAGTTTACAGTAAACTGGTAAATAGAAATCTGTAATGGGAAATACTTGTTGAAGTACCTGTTACCTTTTTATGATTAAAATTGCTTTTTCTACTAGTTTTAATATTTTTATTTCAGACACTGCCAGAAGCATCCATATCCAGCTATGCTACAAACTTGAAAGATAAGACTGCCTTGATTTCATCTCTTTACAAAGTAATTCAGGAGCCACAGAGTGAAGTGAGTATATCTGATCTCTCACACAACATGTCTGACATAACATCAGCAGAATAAAAGAAGACCTTGCATACTAGTTAATTGTGTTCTAACTATGCGAACTACAGAACTACATGAAGCATCTCCATCAAAATGTTTGTACTTAGCAGTGACATATTACCATGGAAATTACTCATAGGTTTTGTAACCCACTGATTATAGCTAAGCCTGTAGATCATACTCATGGGCTTCAGAACTTGGCTGTAGAATTGATTAATATGTTAAGGGATTGAAAAGATGTTTGAGACTGACAGAATTCTTTTTGTAATTCAGTGTCAGTTGAATGTGAATCTGTAGCTATCAGAAGCTCATCTATTACAACCCAAGAGAACACTGCTAGATAGGTTTGCAATCCTTTTAAGCTGTTATTTTGGTTGTAGGGCTTTTGTTGTTGTTTAAAAACATAGAATATAAATATACACTTTTATACAATGGATATACCCTTGCTGAGATGATGGCAAAAACCCCCCTAAAAATTGGAGAGAAGGGGACGGTTTATGTAGCTGTGCCAGAAATGGTTCCACTTGGTTTAAAGTGTTCAGAACATACTGAGCTGGTTTTAGCTGTGTCTTGTTCACTGTATCGTCTCACTTTCTCCTGTTCAGCAAGCCTATTTTAAAATTGCACCAAGCCCTTAATTCCTTTTCTGAAAAGACCCAGCATAAGGAACCTTTCCAAAGTTTGAGATTATGCCGGTAGTGGTCAGAGGGTAAAATACTTTCTGTATATACATGTTTAGAGAGAATCCTGGTAGATAAACTCCCAGATTGTCTAGCAAAGAAGAAATGTGATTTTACTTTGCTGCTCAGAAAGGCATTCTGAGTCATTCCAGCTCCTGAGTCAAGCCTGTCTGGTCTTCAGAATGTGTGTAACATGTAAATTAATCCGATGAGTCTCCTTGTTGGTAGCCAAATTAATCCTTTCATATGTTCTTTGATTTTTTTACTACTTCTGACTACCACTTGGTTTCTCCAAGACCTTAGTAACGGGGTGGTCAAGGATGCAAATTCTGCTTGAAAACGTTGTTGGGATAATTCTGGGGGCAAGGTATCAAAGATTTCCCTGTTTGTGAGCCTTTGAATTGAAATGAAAAGCCAGTGCTGACCGAGTGTTGTGCTGCCTTGGGAGAAATCCTAAAAACCTTTACTTGGGCTGTTCTCTGAGTACCTGTCACTTGGCTACTTGGAGCTTTCTATGTTATGAAAATACTTACAAGCTAGCAATTAAAAAGACAAGTAATTTCTTTCAACTATTATTAGACATCTCTTAGCTGCACTGTGTCATGGTACCTTGCTTTACAGTGTAGGATATGTGCTGTCCTTTCTTACCTTGTGTGTGTAATGCAAAAGGGATGGATTAATGCATGAACACTAGAAATACTGGTGAGATTGAAACCAGACAAACAACCTTTTATGTACCTTTGGATGAATGTACTTCTAATATAACAACTAACGGTATCTTAAAATTGTGATTAATCTCACTTGGGGGTGGATGTGTTCTTTCCTTTTCAAATGCTTAAAAATCATATGTATTTGCATCTGTGGCTGTATTTTCCTTCTGGTTCATGTTTGCTTTTCATAAGGGACTTTTTGTTTGCGTTTCAAAAATAATTAAAAATCAGTTTGTGACAGAAATGAGCTGCTTGTTTGCTATAGCAAAAAAAAATACCCAATTCAAGTAGCTTTGATAGTAAAAATTTTGTTAATTGCTGTTGAGGTTCCTGGGCCATTGGTAAGTGAAAAATGTAATTCAATACAAGAGGAGTATTGAGTAGATGTGAAGATTTAAAGGACTTTGACTCAAGAATTCAACAGAAAAAAATAACAATTCTGAGGTTTTTTCCTTCAGAAGTGCAAGATTTTCTGGCTTTCTACCTAAACCACTACCGCTGTTCTTTTAGATGTGTAGGCATTTGTGATAGGAGATAAAGTGTTTGGAGTGTCTAACACATTTGTATACAGCTTAAATAGAAGAGGGATGAAATTGCTTGGACATTCTTCTGTTCCAGCGTTAAAAATTGTTTCAGTCTACATATCTTTTAGAACTGTTTGAATGTAAAACATTATCCAGAAACAGCAACAATCATTAGCTCGTCTTGATATTAGCTTGCAGCATGTGGTGGCATTTTGAGGAAGAAAATCTGTTTTCTCACTGATTATGCATTTAAATATGCTGATATAAAGCTGTCTCAACTGAGATAACAATGTGGACATGGGTTCCTGTCATAGTTATTGATGTGCTCTTTAAAGTTCAAGCACATCATTCTGAACTGATACTTCCTTAAAGGAAGCATGCAAATTGTGTGAAATATGCAAGCTGAAGGTGGAAAGTACTTGTGCTGGTGAAGTTTTCTAGAAGGATCTTTGATGCTCTGCTCTTAAAGCTGATGACTAGTTTAGCTTGGCATGATATTTTGCCTTTGCTGTAAATTTTTCCCAGATGATTTTTTCCAAAGAGGAGCTGTATCTGTCACAAGCTAAAAGTTCCTCTTTTTTTGAAGGGATCAAATTGACCCAAATTGCTTTTAAATGAACCAAAACCTGCTAAGATTCTTTGGGTTCAGAGGTAGCTTTGGGAGGTAAGAAATGTTGCCTCAGCTTTCTTTGTATTGAGCAGGAAACACTTAGGAAAGCAAGCAGACTTTTTTCCACCTTGCTCTTCTGGTGATGGTGTCCCCTTTGCTGCAATAAAGGGGGGAAATGTAGAAGAATAGGCTTCTTAGCTTTTTGAAAGCTGTTCAATGGAACAACTGCAGTTGTGACTTAGGCATAATAAAATGGGAAAATGTGATCTGTGTGTTACTAGCACTAAATTACATGCATATATTGCAGTTTTAAAGGATTTTCAGAATGGTGTTGAGTAATACTTTGCTTTCTGAACTGACGTGCAGTGGCAATTCTAATGATTATGTTATCTTTTCTCAGTGCAATCTCTAAACTAAAATACATGTGGTTTGGATTCCATTCTTCTCAGGTTAAAGGTTTTGGGGATTTTATGCAGGAATGCTTTTCAGTGGAGATCTGTTACTAGCCTGAGCACTCCTGATTTTGAAATTAATTTCCAGTCTATTTCTGTGAGTCATGTTGATGAACTGTTATTTTCTTAAGTCTTGGAGGTTAGAAGCAAGGTAGAATAACTAGTGCTTTAGGTATGTTACATTTGAATCTTGTCTTTCAGAGATTAGCAATTAGAGAATATCATATTTTAGATAATTTTTTTTAAGTGCATTAACTGGAGCTGCTAAAATTAATTCTAAACAGCTGGCATCACAGAGTTAATTTTGTGAAGTTTGCTAATGTAAATGCATCAGCTGCCTAGATCGTTTTTCAGGGAGTAATTTCTTACATGATAGAGTCGTCCTGTTTGTTAATAAATTATTTTAGAAGATTTAATTAAAATCCCCTTTTTCTCTTCTCTACCCAAATGTTGTTTGTTGGTGGTTGAGGGTTTTTGTGGGTTTTGTGGGGTTTTTTTTAAGAAATCCTTTTACGGTTCCATTCTTATAAATGGTTTACTGGGTTTGCTGCCAAAAAGTATTTTTGAGTGTGCACTTTTTTGCCTTAGAGCTCAGCATCCAGTAGAGCCTACTGGTTTAGACGTTATTTTCCACTTGGGTTAGGAAAGCTTTTAGCTAAGTGCCAAAATAAATACATAGCTTCTGTGCATTGACACAAGATGGTTAACACTGTGTTTTGCCATTTAGTGGGGATAGGTGTTAGCCCAAGGATGTGCATTAAATCCAGCATAGTGCAAGCTGATTGCTTAATTGTTTATTAGTCTTTTTTATTTTTTAACTTGTTCTAGCTCAGTGTATTATTTCCAGTTCAATATAGTATTTCCATTTATAACAGCTTAACAAATTTGGTTGTAAAATTACTCCTGGGGCTTCCCATTTCTGTCTCAAACCTATAAATACGTTTAAGTTTCCGGATGATTTTAATGTGAGTGGAAAAATGAACTAATTCTACTCTGTGCTAAATTATTGTAATACTTTGAGAGTTACATAGCTCTTCTTGTTTGGTGGGTAAAAGCTTCTGGCAATTTGTGCATGCTGTTGGAGCTCTAGAATAGCAAGAACTGTTCAAGTACTTTTCCTGTATATCAGAGACAGTGAGGGCATGGTATGAGGTGTGGTGATAAGCAGTGTATTTATGCCTTTGAGGCTGGAGGAAGTGAGCCAGAAATGAAAGAAGGAGCAGTTGGAATTCGTTCCTCATGCAGGATGGAAGCCTCTACTTTTACCGTCTGAAAGTATGTTATAAAAGATGCAAGTGTGTAAGGTGACTTGAGTTATTGCATCAGTCACTCCCTAATAGCTAAAATGTAACATTTATGAGTTTCTAGTTTTGTCCAAAGAATCTCTCCAGACAAAGTTGCCGTTTCTTGTAATATCTTATTCATTCTCAATTGTCATTTGTATTTCAGCTTCTGGAGCCAGTTTGCCATCAGCTCTTCGAGTTCTATCGCAGTGGTGAAGAACAATTGTTACGATTCACACTGCAGTTTCTACCAGAACTGATGTGGTGTTATCTTGCTGTCTCAGCCAGCAGGGATTTGCAGAGCAGTGGATGCATAGAGGCTCTTCTCCTAGGAGTTTATAACTTGGTTTGTATTTGCATGTAATTATTAAGGCCTAAAAACATTAGTGTGCATTTGAGAGTGCTGTAGAGTATTTTACTGATGAATAATGAACAATTTCATTTCAGAATTGTGTTGAGTATCTTAGTTTTGACTTTTCAAATTGGTATCCATGTCACAAATCTGCAACATTAACTTGCACTCTTTTACTTTGGTAAATATTTTCTCTGCCTTTTTGTGGTTCCTGGAAAGTGTTAATGTACTAATGGCTGAAAGAGGCAATGGAGTCTTCTTCATTTCCTTATTACTTAATTCGTGGTATGGTGGTTAAACTTACATTCTGCTTGAAAGCCTTTAGAGGTCCTAATTTTGAAGTACTTGCCCATATTTTCTGGGGTTTTTTTACTATCTTGACTAGAAAACACACACAAAAATCACAAATTCTGAGCACTTGACTGCTGAACAGATTGCTTAGCTTTGAGAAATTAAATGTCGTCTTTAATTTTGGAATAATCTCGACACTTTTTTTTTTCATGTTTTATATTAAAAAATACTGTTTGTTACTAAATTACTGCTTTGAAGGGACCTTGAAGAGCACCATATTTTAATTACGCATTTTGTCTCTTTATGGCTGTTATAAAAAGCTTAGTCTTATGTCCAGTGGGATTCTCTTCTGTGTAGTTTGTATGTTCTGGATGTTGTAGGAAGGCTTTTTGGGGAAGTGAGGGTGATGAACTTCAGGTCTTCTCATTCTGAAAATCTGGAGAAGGCACCTTCCATTCTTCTAAAAATAATCTCAAGTGTCTTTATCAAGCGAGTGAAAACACCCTTTTTTACCCAGGAGTCTACTTAAAAAGAACTGAGCCCTTATATTCAACTCACAGTGCAGACTTCGTGTGTTTTCTGTGTGCTTAGTTGTATCTGAGAAGAAAAATATCCCTGGGAAGCATTTGGTATATCTTATGCCTTAAGTCAATTCACTCCTTTATTTCCATGATGAAGTAATCTAAAATGGTTGATGGATGTGGCTACAATCACTTGTCTTTCTCTTAAGGATTACATTTACGGTTTAGCTTGAAATCGGTTCAGTAACGTCTACTCTTAGCTATGAACAGTTTCTCCCTCCATTAGTAACATAGCCATCCATCTCCAGCTGCTTGGGGTTTTAAGACTTTCACAGCAAGTTTCTGTAGAGAGCTGCAAATAGACCTGATCTTTGGAAACACTCCCCCCACCTTCTGCTCTAGAAAATAATGAATGCTTATGCTGAAGGAATGCTTTGTTACTGATGCTGGCTTCTTCCCCTCTGCTGATGTTGTATAAAATTTGTAACTTTAGCAATCATGATGGAGCTGTTCTTCAGTATACAAGGTTGAAAAGGTAGTGAGTTGAGATACCTGTTTAGATACTTCTGTGCTCTTTAAACAGCTACTTTGTTTTTAAAGGCAAGAGGAAAGACCTAGCCTAATACAAGTAGTAATCCTTCTGTAAATGTATAGTCTCTTGAAATGTGAAGGAATTAACATGCTCAACAGAGTCCTGGAGTTTCTTACTGAAGGGAATTGAAAAATCAAGTATTGCTCAGAATAATTTTAAATTCGCTACATTGTCAGGGGTATGGAATTATTGTGGTTGAACTTTGAGATCATGAACTGGTTTGTTCTGCCTTCAGATTGGAGGCATACAGTGGTAGTGCGTGCAGTTGATGTTTCTGGCTGTAGGTATTGATATTTTTTCTCGTACACTTCAGTTCTTGAAATGCACTCCCAAAACTTAATTGCAAATCTGATTAGAATGAAGAGTCAAAATATTGATATTTTTAGATTTTAAAAGTTTGGATGTAGCCAGTTTCTCGTCCCTTTTCCTTCCTTAATTTGAGGAAACAGTTTTCATTGTTGATGCAGAAGCAATAATGAAGTCAAAACTATTGGTGGTTTTTGTGGAGTGGAGGACCTGTGTAACTCTTCAGATAGAGCAGCTTTGTATGCGTTTTTGATGCTTCTCAGTCTTCCTTTACCACTTAATAATCCTACTTGAAGACATGAGTTGTTGTAATTACTATGTGATGTTTGTCTTCAGCCTTCCAAAGGCAGGGGTGTTAGGAGACACTAAAGCTTCTCTCTGATCTCTGCCTTTGGATACATGAAATCTGGTACTGAAATTAGGGGCGGTGGGGGGTGGAGAGAGAGTTCTTATGTGTGTGGTGTTGGATATTGTTCAGGTCTGCTTTGCAACTTCTGAAGTTTATTTGGAGTACTTCAGTGCTCTTCTGTGATACGTCTTTTTTATTCTTTTCCCTTACCCATTAATCTTTTGCTAATTTAACAGGAGTAGAAGTCTGCCAACATGCTGTTGTGGTGGTAACTTGCAGAACAGTAGCTTCTCTTAAGCTTTGCATCCATGGTTTTTTTAACACTCTCTAAATACAGAATTATCAAACTTGGACTTTTTCAGATACTGTGATGTCTGCTGCTATCAAACCATATGCAGCTACAATCATTCCAGAACTGTATTTCCAGAACAAATTACTTTGTATAGTTACTACTTCATGGGTAAATAGTTTTCAGAACAGAATTATTGAGCATTAACCTTCACAACTAGCAAACAGTGCATGAAAAAGAAAAAGTTAACACTTTTAAACATACCGAGATTCCCAGTTAATGCTTTTAGGGTGGACTGTGCATGAAAGTGTGTATGCCCTTTGCTAAATCATTTATATAGTTTTCAGAAGCAAAGCAAATGTATTGTGATGGAAAGCAAATCCAGAGACAATTTTCAGCTTGTAGTTAGATTGTTACAGTATCTCTGTCTGCCCCTATAATAATTTGTTGGCTTTTTTTATCCATTTACCCCCACCCAGCATTTAACATTTTGAATGTCTGGTTTCTGTAATATGGTGTCACCATTGGTTTCTTCTGTCTTTTTCAGGAGATAGTTGACAAAGAGGGACATAGCAAAGTGCTGAGTTTCACAATTCCATCTTTGTCCAAACCTTCAGTCTATCATGAGGTAGGTGATATTTACAACATACAGTTGTTACTGATCAAAAAAGGCAGTATGCTTTCGGGGCCTATTTGTTAAGAGTAAAAGTGAAAAGTAGTTTTAATGTGTTGCATGATGACATAGGAACATATTTTTCAATCTTCTGAGGACTACTAACTGGTCTCTGAGGCCTCTTCAAAACTTCATAGTCATAACTCCATAACATCAGTGCACCAGCTATGTCTTTCTTTTTGTATTCTGAAGCCATATACTTTATCTGGTGTAGAATAACTTCTCAAATCTAAGACAGCTAAGCAGTCAGATAACTTTAAGCCTGTAACAAATTCATGTATAAATATGATGCTACTGATTGTTGTCTATTTTCATTTATATTGTAGCAAGACATCAGGCAGACATGTTTTGAATGACCCTTTTTTCCTTTAGCCTTCCAGCATTGGCTCCATGGCTCTCACTGAAGGAGCTTTATCACAGCATGGTTTGTCCAGGGTTGTATACAGTGGACCTCATCCTCAAAGGGAGATGTTAACAGCGCAGAACAGGTGAAACTGTATAACAGGATTTTGCTTGAGAATTACTTATGAATCTTGTAATTTTTACTATAGTTAAGGATTGAAGGTGGGTAGGTGAATGCTGTGTCTTGTGTGGGTTTTTTGTTTTTAAAGACATTTAAATGTAGGTGCAGGAAGATTAGTAATGCATATTACTACATGAAGAAGAAAAGTTGACAGAACCAAACTACTCCATTGTCATTTTATTGAAATGAGATACCAAATCTGTTCAAATAGCTCTTGCAAATTTCTGTGTAAACTTGCTTTCTTTAAAAAATAAAATTGGTGATGTAATTTTAATGTTTCTGTAAATTCCAGGTTCGAAGTGCTGACTTTCCTTCTGCTCTGTTACAATGCTGCCTTGAGCTACATGCCTGCAGTTTCTCTTCAGTCACTGTGTCAGATTTGTTCAAGGTAATTTTTGTAGATTGATTACACTTAAACTGGCATTTTCAAATTGAAATGCAATGAGTTTGATTTTTCTTTTTTCTTTTTTCAAGCTTCAGGTGCCCAAAAGCTGCTTGTAAAATTGGCTTTTTTTTTTTTTGAAGTGCTTAAAGCTTTAAACTGACAGAAGGTTGATTTAGATGACCATAAGGAAGAAAATTTTACAATGAGAGTGCTGAGACACTGAAAGAGGTTCCCCAGAGACATTGTGAATGCTCAGTCCATCATTAGAAGTGTTCAAGGCCAGGGTGGATGGGGCTTTGAACAACCTGACCTAGTGGAAGATGTCTCTATCAATGGTAACAGGGCGGGAAGTCTATGAACTTTGAAAGTCTCCCTTCTGACCCAAACCATTCTATGATTCTTCCTTTATAAGGAAGAATCCACATCTTGGACTGTTTTCATTTCCTTGCATGTTGTCACTAATGTGGCTTCATGTCTTTCCTGATGGGGTGTTTAAACTCTCTTTAATTTGAAGATCTGCTGATATCAGCATGAAATGTCAGATTTTGGTCACGCTGGATACGATGTGCAGACTAGGATTGCTGCTGAGCCATAAAGATCCTGGGGGCACAGTCTTTTTTTTTTTTTTTTGTTGCATTTTTGTTGCTATTGTTGTTTTATGTAGCCAAAGACTGCATAATGATGTATTGTGGGGTAGACAGCAGAGG
>JBCJKH010064668.1:0-25427 GCA_039877255.1 Loriculus beryllinus
ACTTGAGGAGTTCCTGTGTAGGGTAACACAGTCCCAAAACTGACTCCATGTAAACTAGCACTAGTAGGATCCGTACCAGCACTTTACAGGCAACTGTATCTGAATCAATGAATGAGGAACATGAAACAGGAACTCTGGTTATTTCTGTATTATGCTAAACAGTTTGTAGTTCAGAATACTCTCAGAGAGGGGAAGGGATTAATTTTACCACTTTCAAAGATCTACAAAGCTTTCTTACAACCAGGCAGCTGTCACAATAAGCCTGTGTCCTCCTCTGACTATTTTGAAAGAGATTTGTAGCTGAAAACACATTTTGTGGGGATGCTAAACCTTTAACTGAAGTAAGACTCTGAGGAAACCTAGATGATAAAACTTCCAGAGGAGATAAATGTTCTGATTTCTGAAACCCTCATTGTCCAAACAATGAGCTAAGATCTGAACTGTCATTATGCCCAAGCCATTACACTTACCTTTTTTTTTTTTGCGGGTCCTTCCAGAATACAACTCCAGAAATCTATTGAATCTATAGATTTTATGTTAGAAATGGTTAGGGCATATGAAGTTTTCCTGGATTTGACTGCATAGCAACTTTCACAATTACAGGTTTAAAATTCAGAACTTAAAATTCTAAATAATTTCTACATTTCTCATCTTCTTTTTTTGGAGGAGACCCAGGATTAATGATGAAGCCCTAAATATGTGGAACAACCCAAATAAAGTTCTGTGACAAAATATCACCAATAGAGGTGAGACAAGAAGAGAAGAGATGAAGCAAAAGAACACAAGGAAAACTTCCCAGAAATCTATCTTTTTGGAGAGGTGAAACAAAACCAATTTAATAACATGCTAAAAATAGACCCTATTATTCTACAGCAACGCAGTAGCAAATGGTCCAAAAATATACAGATGCTTAGTTTTATTGTAGTAGCAATTGATATGCCAGGACATTTAAAACAAAGCTTATGGACGTACACACTAAATCACTCTCCTATAATAACTCAATTATCCAAACACAGTCTACAATGAGAAAAGATAAAATTTCTTCACTATCAACCAATTGGAATTGGAAACAATTTATAGGTAGGTTTTAAACAATAACCGCACATCTGCAGCCTGTTCCTATATTAGGGCATAGCCTTCTACAGCATGCATCTTGATTTTGTTTTCTGGCTGCATTGCAGACTGCACAAATATCCTTGAGATAATAATGTTGCATTATGCATTATCAGTATACACGCTAGCTCTGGATATTTGTTCACATTTTCACTTTGAACTGTATTATTACTTCTTGAAGTTTAATGCCAGAGATTTTTCTCTACTACAAATTCGTTATAAAAATATCGTCTTTTCTATTTTTTCTTAATATATATAAATTGTATTAGATAACAGCTTTGCTATTCCTTTATGAACACTGAAGCTTGCTTCCAGCTTCCTGAAAGCAAACCTCACCTATGACTGTTTTTGAATTTCCTATCTAGTTTCATTTTTCTGTAGAGACAGATGGACAAACTGTTTCTAATTTGCACTGGAAGTTTTCACATTGAATTCATATCACATTAACCTGCACTTTCCTTTTCATCATTAGTTTATGGTATGCTCTGGACAGTCAGGTAAATTGAAAACTGCCTGAATTGCTAGTCCAAAGTCCACCTGTAGGGCATCACTAGTGGTCTGCCCCAGGGAGTGACACTGGGGCCAATACTGTTTAACCTCTTCATCAGAGACCTGGATGACAAGGCAGAGTGTACCTTCCCTATGTGTGCAACTGCAACAAAACTGGGAGGGCTGTCTGACTCACCAGCTGCATGTGCTGCTGTTCAGAGGGACCTCTACAGAGTGGAAAACTGTGCAGACTGGAACCTCATTAAGTTCAACATTAGGAAGGATGCTGCCAGCCCGTAAAGCGAGGTGATCCCTCACATCTGCTCAGCATTGGTGAGACACATCTGGAAAGCTGTGTCCAGTGCTGGGCTTCCCAACATGAGAAAGATACCAGCTCAGTGGAGTAAGTCCAGGGGCCAGTGTCCCAGCAGCCATGAAGATGGTTAGGAACTGGAACCTACGTCACATAAGGAGAGGCTGAGAGAGCTGGGCCTAGAAAAGAAAAGATCCAGGGGGATCTCATCAGTGTTTATAGATGTCTGATAAGAAGGAATAAAGAAGAGGGAACCAGAGCCTCTTCAGTAGTGACCAGTGAATGGAATAGAGGCAATGGGTACAAACTGAAACACACGAAATTCCACTTGGACACAAGAAAACACTTTTTTACTTGTGAGAATAGTAAAACGCTGGCATAGGTTACCCAGAGAGGTTATAAAATCTCCATTCTTGGACTGCACATGCTCCTCTGTCCAACCCTACTTGGGTGGAGTGGTTGCATTAGATGTTCTCAAGAGGTTACTTGCAGCATAAAAAAACTTGATTATCTTGAATGAGACCATCAACTTCAACTTCAGAAGGAATTTTATTCCTCACTTACACTGGCTCAAATTGCAGGCCAGACATTTATCAGAGTCAACAGGGGTGGAAGTGGGTTAGGTTTGTCAGCAAGACCAAAACACTGATAAAAGAGCACATAGAATCATAGAATAGTTCGGGTTGCAAAGGACCTTCAGATCATCTAGTTCCAACCCCCCCCCTGACATGGGCAGGAATGCCTCACACTAGACCATTTCACTCTTATGCAGAGTGGAGAATGTCTGAAAGTTTCAATTCTGACAATTCTGAGCATTCACGGGGGAAACAATCATAGCAGATGGCTCCTGGTGTGGTAAAGAGGAAACAAAGTTGCCAATGGAATGCTATTTTATCAGCTATCCTAATACTCAGAAGTAAAAAAAAAAAAAGAAGAAAATTGTGTGATGGCAACAGGGTGATGGGAAGACAGATTTCAATCTGGGAATACAGTTGGAAATTAAAAAATCACACACACAGACACACCCCCCCACCGAACAACCACTAAACAACTCCTCAAAGGAATGCCAAGGAATACCTGAATACGGATGAACAGCATGCTCCTGGCTGACTAGCTGATAACTTGGGGCCAGGAATTCATGCCTGTCTTAAGAAATTAGTTCACAGAAATCCTGAAAGAGAGATTTCTTACTGCATCTCTTTGACTTATTTTGCTGTCTTCTAGAGCACTGCATGCACCCCGTGTCCCACCAGATCTAGAAAGTATCTGCAACTACCCCAAATAGTGATGTCATTCAGACTTAGCTTGCCTTCTTTTTTTTTCTCCTTCTTTTCTGTGGGAAACACTGAAAGGCTACTAACAGCTACCAGGAGGTTCTTCTTTAACAGGAACATATAATTTAGAGTCAGTTTTTGAAAGAATGTTGTGTAGGTGTGAGAAAGGGTTTTATTGTGTGCAATATACTTCATAAGCAAAGGTGTTTTTTGTTCTTGGAGGTATGGAGTTAAATCCAAGGAAGGACTGAAGCAGTTCACTGTATCTCATAAGGCTCTCCCTTTAGTCTTTATCATTTACAATCTCTAACCCTGAGACAAAGGTATAGACTCCCTATGATACACTACAAAGTATTCACAGATCGCAGCAAGCAGAGATTTTACAGAAAACAGAACACAGAGAGTTCATGAACATTGCTGAACCACCCATCCAAACAACTATTCAGACAGCTGGAATTGTTTGTCTTTTCCAAAGGCCTGCATTTCAGCTAGAAATGTAGTCCCATTTCATATTAGTAAAATGGGATTACAGGAGTATTTTGTGGTGTAGGCCTAAAATAGTTTTTCAGCAGCCAAAAAAAAGCCATCTCTCAATGTTCTCTTTCCTGTGACAACCTTGAGAATAATTACATCCACAGAAGAAAGTATCTATTGGGGAAGAAAACCATCTTTCATCAGTATTCTACCCAATTTCAGATCTAAGATGAATTGCCCAGTGCAAAACAACTTTCTAACAAACATTTTCCCTTGCTTATAACCTTGATAAGGAGAAACATTGATCGATGGTTAAGCCAACAACCAAAAGAAGGCATATGTTAACACTAACCTGTGAAGACAATTTTGTTGCAAATAGGCAATTGTCTCCAAGGTGCCTGCTAAAACCTGTTCTGAAATTATCAGGGAACACAAAACCCCCACATCCCACACTTTTACAATCTATCTTTTCTATTACTATAGGAAAAATTAGAGCTACTCTGCAATATTAAAAAGTACAAAAATCATTTTCGTTACTGAGTCCTCACTAGACGGTAAGAACTGCTTGTCACTCTCTGTTACATTGTGCCAACAGCTGTAATCTAAGCCAATGATGATGATGATAATGATAACAATAACGTATCTTCAATGGAAACTATATTTTTTTAAAAAAATGTATCCAGAGTCCTTTTTTTCCTGATTTCATGAATGTATTCCCACTTTAATTTTTCCCAACCTGGCACAAGACCTCAGCATCTCCACTGCCACTTGTAATTACTATTCACAGATTAATCGTAAAATCAATAAAATTAATCCCTATCTTGTTCTCTGTTTTCAAATGGGGGATCCAGTTTCTTTTGTTTTTAGTTTTGCATGTGTGTGTGAGAGAGAAAAACCAGACTGTTTCACCTCTCAGGAAATGATTTTTTTCTTTATAAGTACTTAAATATTTCTGTTCAAAGAAGACTTTTTTTATTATTATTATTCATTTCTCTGCCAGCCGTGCATTGTGGTTTAAATGGTAGATCCTCTGTAACTAATCCAATATAAGAAATGGCTGATGTGTCTATAAAGATCCAGTTACTTATTTCTTAGACTCAAAACAGGCAGTGGCCACACCAGTATCTGAAACTACACAGGAAAAAAGATGGCAATCTGTGCCAGGAAGCAAGGGCAGTAGGCAGAAAACCATGCCTGAAAATCAAGAAAGGAAAGCTATTTTACACTACATCAAGTGGTATCCTGGAAACAAGGCATGCTTTCTAATTTCTTTTGCTCTGTAGTCTCTTCTTAATCATCATCATCCCATCCCATCATCACCACTGACTCAAGAATGAATCACACTATTAATCACAATGTTTATGATTTTCTTCTGCATACAACATTTTATCGCATTATAGGGATTCTCCAAAATCTCTCTGCTTTCATTCTTCTATCTGCAGATAACCGCCACGAATAGCAATTCCCCTTGGAATTTACTGGAGTATTACTTTACTTGCAATCGTTTCTAATGTTACAGAGGAAATCTAAATGCAGTCTTTGAAATGCAACATGAGTGACAGTCAAGATCCATTCCAGTTAAGCTCTTTCATTAATTTTACTGCATTTGTAGACACTGTTATCTTGAATATTTCTCTTTAGCTTGAAGTCTTGGAGTTTAAAAAAAAAAAAAAGTCCTTAAACTCTTATACTTTGAATTGTAAATGCACTTGGCTTTGAAATTGGAAATATTTTTCATGGAAAATAAATATATAGAAGATAAAATCATATGATTTTAATACCTATATTTCCAGATTTTCATCTAAGTTTCCGATATTACATTTCTTATACTACAGTAATAATGATTTTATGTACTGCAACAGTGATCTTTAATTTAATTATCAAGTGCTGATCACCGTAGTATTTACAACCCTTGCATTCTCTTAAGAGCCTTTATTCGCAGTTGCTATAATATGCTTCAGCAGTTTGAAAGTTTTTACACATCAACAAGCTTCTTTCTGGTCTCATCTTGCCTTAGAAATAAAAGCATTTATTATTTTCATTATTTTACCTGCATAAATAAGGTAATTGCAATCACAGTTTAAAATTCTAGCTTGTTGTGTTCTTGTCATGAAGTTAACACAAAAAGCCCTTCTGATGCCTTACCCATCAAGTGGAGTGGTCGTCTTCCACATCTACTACAGAACTTCATGGTACAAGAAAATTTTAATAGAAATGTCAAAAAGCATAAAGAATTGGAGTGAATTTGCACCTGCGTGAATGGTCATTTGCAGATGACATGAAAATAAGGGGAATGTCTGTGTCACCAGGTGCCATTGAGTAAGACCTCAATAGCATGGAAAATTTCACAGAGAGGAACTTTATGAAGTTCAACAAGAGGGAAATGCCAAGTTCTGCTCCTGGGGAAGAACAATCTCCATGAACTGGGAAGGACTGGTATAAACAACTCCGCAGAAAAGGATCCGGGGAACCTGGTGCACATCAAGCTGGCCATGAACCAGCAATGTGTTCTTATGGCAAATAAGCCTCTTGGACTCCATTCAGATGGGTATTTGTTAAGAGTGGGTCAAGGAGTATGATCCTTGCCCTCTGCTCAGTCCTTGTGAGCACATCTGGCATGCAGTGCCCACTGTTTGTGTACAAAAATGATTAAAAGCTTGGAATGTCACACTTACGAGTAGAGGATGAAGCTGAGGTTGTCCAGCCTGGAGAAAACTCAGGGAGGTCTCACTAGTGTGTGTAAATACCTGATGGAGATACTAATGAATATGAAGGAACACTGTTCTTAGAGGTGCCTTATGAATAGGACAAGAGGCAATGGATGCAATGTGAAATACAGAAAAACACTGGAACAGTTTATCCCAAATGGCTGAGGAGTCTCCACCCTTGGAGATCCTAAAAACAGGACAGTGTCAGTTCTAGGTGACCATGTTTTGAACAAGTTAGTCCTGTGATTATGCAATTCTGTTGTTTGTCCAAACACACCTTAGCTTAATTATTTGTTTAGGCAAATAAAAAGCTTTGGCTGTATTCAGAGGGAGGATAACCTCTGATGCTGATTCTGTTCTGTATCGTTTACTGCTGGGAAGGGGAAAACTGCTTGGCTGTGAGTATAACCCTCCAGAACCTCCTTGTTGGAAGAGTAAGTTTTCCAGCCCTTCAAACACTCATCTGTTAGCTGACCTCTGTTAGCACCACCTCAAGCAGTTTACATGCTCCTGTGTTTCATTTTGATGTATGTGCTGACATAGAAACACATTATCGTCTGATCACAGATGACATCTGATCAAGGATGACATTTGATCATGGATGACATCTCTTGACCTTGTCAGATTTTAAGGGATTTCTGGTCATGTGTAGAGACACCTGGTCTAGTAGGAGATGTCCTTGCCCATGGCAGGGAGGTTGGAACTAGATAAGTTTCAGGGTCCTTTCCAACCCAAACCATTCTATGATTCTATCCTATATTATACTGTGCACAGGGTATTCAGAATAGTATGTTCAGAATTACATTCACATAAAATTGGAACCTTAAGTTTGAAGGGAGAAACTAGTGAAAACATTTATTAGCTGCTGTCATGAGAGAAATAGATATTTTAGGACATAATGTATCTAACACTTTGAATGTTTACTTTAGCTTGAGGTGAATCACACCCTAAAATATCTATTTCTCACCACAAACTGTCGGGTGAGACTCAATGACAAGACCAGATGTAGGTGTCTACGTGGTAAATAGTTACAAATTTCTGACTAAAAATCATATGCCCAACTATCCAGAAATAATATAGAGCGAAAAAAAAGTCTTCCTTCTTTCTGGTATATTTACGGTGAATGCAGCACACAATTAGGGTTCCTAGTGAAACTGATATAGAGAGAACAACATTGTATACAGCAGTCATTGTTTAATGTTTCACTTAGGAGAAAAAAGAAAAACAAACAACAGCAAACCAAAATCTGGAAAAATTCCCAAATTATACATCTGTTCCTTTTAACTTACTGCTTGGAGCAATGGGCAGACCAAAGAACAGGGGAAAATGAATACATTTATTAGTAACTGATGCTTTCTCTCTAAAACATTTAAATAATCCTTTCTGATAGAGACAACCTCTGGCTACACTTTAAGTGCTAGAAAATGTGGTGAAAACACTGCACACTCAAGCCAGAAAAACACTGACATTAATGGAAATTCTTCCAGTGCTTCCAAAGCTTTAATTTGGATCCTCAGTGTGGGTCCAACAGGAGATAGCAGGATGTAATTACACAGCAGACAAAGTTAAATATGACATATTCTAAACACCTCACTTTGGATTGGTTTGGAATAGTGTTTAGTAATAAAATAAATGAGCACAATGTTGTGATCCCTTCTCTTGAGTCCAAAAGCACAAAAGAAAAAAATATCTTACAGCAAAATGCCTTTATGAATAAGAAATTTTGACATAAATACCATCTCAGTAAAAGCAATATGCTGCACCTATAATTGCTGCATGTACACTGCACACTGCCTTTGTAATAATAAGTATACACTGCACTTACTGCAGGATTGATGGTGGTGCTAACCATACCCAAAGATATGATTGGAACTACCTTCAGTGTAAAAGGTAGGTTGGTGGGGTTAGGTTGATAAGGCTACCAGTAAAGAAATCAGACTCCTTCTCCTTGGATATATTTTGCATTGCTATTGCTACTTTATCAAACAATGTGAAGTTGTTTTGTTTCATAAGCTGAATATATCTGACTGTATTTTCCCCTATAATCTCAAGGTTCTTTGGAAATATGTTGCTATTCATCACAGTCTGTATTGGTTAGAAACTGTGCTTTCTCACAGTTTTACTCCCAGGGAATTCATTAAAAAATTATGGCATCACCACTCGCTCTAACACTAAAAATTATCAGGCAGGATTTTTTCATTGTTTAGACAGTTTTAAAGAGAACACTTCAGGATAATGCCCAGTTTATTTTCAACATTTCAAATTTGTATAGGGAGTTTGTGGCATTTTCAGTTTCTAACCCTTGAGGTCTTCTAATATGTGAAAACTATCCTATGATTTATATCTGCACTCCAATTGCATTCAAATTTCTTTTGTGTTATTTTTTAAAGATTCTTCCCTTATTTTCTTCATTTGGCAGATTCAGCATTTTTTTACTGTTGTATTGATAATTACCTTGATTTACTTATTACCTACTGCTGTATATATGTGTGCCCTCTTCATCTGGGACTTCTTTAAAACTTTTAGATACTTTTTATTCTTTTCAGTAGGTAAATTCTGCTTAATGTAAATTATATGTAACTGTTCTAAATGAATACCGATAAATAGCAGGATGACAGGAGGAATCCCACTTTTATAGAAAGTTAACCATGTGTGGTCTCTTCAAAGAGCTGGTAATATACTGAACATTAAGTCAGTCTCAGCTTATTTAGTATTCTGTATAAGCTAGTGAGGTTCCAGCTGGGATTAGGGAATTAATCAAACAGTCCATGTTTGACAAAGGTAGATAACTATTGGGTTGAGTAGGAGTGACCCAAATATAATAACCTGAAAGCACCCAATGCATTCAGGCTGAGGGAAGGCCAGCAAAGATAACTGCACAGATCTCTAAAATCAGTTTTGAAAGACGAGAAATGGAGGAAGAGGAATCAGCAAAGCTGTGCCTGTTTTGAAAACAGAAGGCAAACATGAAAAAAATAGAGGAAAAAGGAAAGAAAAAGAATTTAAATTACAACTCTGGAAATAAAAGCCCACAACACAACAATAGTAAACAACAAACTATTCCCAGAGGATGAGACCTTTGCACTAAAAAAAAAAAAAAAAAAAAAAAGAGATGCAGAAATCTGGGGAACATGTTAGAGCATGCAGCAAAGAATTAGGGGACTTTAGCTGCTTTAGGTTTTAGGACTTAGAGCCACCCGCAGAAATATCTTGCTGCTTAACACAAAAAATATTGCTTGTTTCTAGACCATACAGCTAGAGCAATACTGAATTATTCAGTAAGACCAAGGCAGTCTTATGTAGTGATTTATAGGTAACCCATGCTTTACAAACTTTTGTGTGGAGTCCTGACTCTAAGCGCTGCTTAATAAATCTGGTTTTCATCTTGAAGACTGTCCAAATGAGAGGAGGAGGTGAACTGAGGGTGGAACTGAGATATTAGACAGTCTCCAAAGTAAGGTAACTAGAAATATTCTACTGGTGCACACAACTTTGAGAGAATAAATACCCCGTAACATCTTTAAGGAACCTGTGGAATAGAGAGTGTTTCCTGCCAAACTGATTGGAGCTTGAGCAGGAGTTAGTGCTGCCTAATGCCAAGTTCAGCTAAAGAAATCTCTGACAGCTGCAGACCACTATTTTTCGTTTATTTTAAGAGAGTCAGTAGGCCTCTTATTGCTCTGGGTAAAGCCCATAGCATCACACTGCTCTTTTTTTATCTCAAACTGAAGATCTTTAGCTGCAGTTGGGATGTCCTGGCAATATTTCCCATCTGTATCACACAGAGAGTTATGAAGTGATATTATGCAACTCATTAATTAGAAAAAAGATTGCACATCATGTTATGAAAAAATAAAAATATCTTTCCAGCAGTAAACTGTGATATCATTAACACACTGTGCTACCTAATGACTGTTGTAGATGTGAGAATGCAGCCACTGATTTCTTGAACTTTTCAAGTGTTAAAATTTGACCTTAGGATATCAAATCTGAGAAACCAGAAAGCTCAGTAAACAGTAGATATTTTTGGAAAATTTTCTGTTCATGGGAAATATAGAAAATATTTGTAATTTTAAGTATATTTTCCTCTTTATTTCTAGGATTTTCTTTTTTCCTTATTATGTCATTCTTTTGAGAAAGTAGATTTCAGTTATACTTCTGTAGACACATGTTTTTTCTGAGGTGGTACTATGTGACAACTGTTATGTGGCTTTGAGTTTGTTGCAACACACCATGTGTGAAACAACAAAAAGAAAATATTATGTGTCACCTAACAATCTTTCAAAAATGTTAGAAACAGACAACTCCTAACACAATGTGAGAAGAACTTTTAAGATGTGTGTCACTTATGATAAGAGAGGATGAAATACCACCACCACCATGTCAGAAAAATAAAGGTATAAGCAAATGAGTCATTAAAATATTCAGAAATAACATGAGACTTAAAAAGAGCAAGCCTAAACATCTTTTCAGATCCTTTATGTCTTACCTATGAAAAAGTCAAACACCTCAGAAACAGCATCAAGCTAAACATTTTTCTGAGGGAAAGAGAGTGAAGCAGTGAAGCTACTGAATTGAAGTTTGATATAACTACAAAGTAGACAACTATGGACATGCTCTATTTAAGCAATGTGATACATAAAATCCTTGAATCATAGAATAGTTTGGGTTGAAAGGGACCTTAGAGATCTCTTAGTTCCAAACCCCTGCCATGGGCAGGGAAATCTTCCTCTAGACCAGATTGCATCCAACATGGCCTTGAACACTTCCAGGGATGGGGCATCCACAACTTCTCTGGGCAACCTGTGCCAGGGTATCATCACTTCTCTCCCCAGTGAACATACAAAGAATAATAATAAAAAAAATAAGAACACATTCAAAAATGTACTTGCCAAGCTACCTGCTGAGAGCACCAGTCTTTAAATCTGAAAATACAAACTGTGGCTGAATTATGGTACGAAGAGAAATGAATTTTATGGGATCAGCTGCAGCTCAGAAAACAGTGCATGGCTCAGACCTTTGTGGTTTAATTCAACACAGCTGACAGGCCTGTTTGCAAAGTCCTCTGTACTAAACTCCCTTCAGTAAAGGTTATTTATTGGACATCAGGGTCAGATAAAACTTAAAAAATACAACTAGTTCCTTGACCTTTGTTGGTTCAAATACATTCACCTTTCTGTAAAATGATTGTGCCTGTTGTGTTACTTAGCAGTATCAGAACATCATTTTGCAATGTAAGAGAATGACTGAAGACTCTTATTACCTGCACTAGTGGAGACAGAGTACTAAGTGATACTGATGAAGAAAGTTAATGACTACACAGGGCTATGAATCCCCCTTTATAATGTGACCCACAGAACATCATTCTTTTTTCTTTAGGCATGAGATTTCCTTGCCTTCATTTTACTTATGCCACCTTCAAGTCAAGACCCTGTTTGAACGCAAAATAAGGAGAAGGAGAAAAACTATACCTAGCTCCAGCAGACATCAGTTGACCAGGTTTCCAGGTAGATTAACAGTTTCTTTCTGCACACACATGGAACACTGAAAATGGCCCCAGAACTACTTTAATTAAAAGAGCTACCTGCCAATTAGTAGAGTACATTAAATGGGACTGGAACTTTGGTGTCTCTAAGCCTCCCAAACGTGTTATGCCAGATGAGCTCATGAAGGAGCTCTGACAGATCATGCTAGCAGACATGTTTTTATAGATTGCCTAAACATTCCTTTACCTAAATTACAGGTAGAACAAAGAGTTACAATTTAAAGGGAAAAAAAACCCAACAAAACAACCCAACTTTAAAATGCTTATGATCTCTTTAAGAGAAGGAAACTCAGAGGGAAACATTTTATTTCAGAAGCACCAGGAGGATTGCATCCCTAGAGCTTCTTGTTTCTAAAAGCTGTTGACAAGCTCAGGGGAGCAATTACTTCCAACAGAGATGTCAGTGTTTGTGGGACAAGAAAGCTTCTGCAGAAGAAAGCAGGTGTAGTAATCAGAGGCTGCAGAGCAGCCTTTTGATAAAGTTTATTCTTTTCATGGTTCATGTTCAGGACTCCCATGTTCGACATGTGTTTAAGTATTTGCAGGCAGACAGATAGTTTTGTAAAGTGGAAAACAAACTAAGAAAAAATACTGTATATTCACTTCATCTCTTGACACTATGATATATGTACCTATAAAGGTACATATAACCACAGAAACCAGAAACTCACTTTTAATAAGATTACCATTAACCCTGAGGAAGTCAGTGGAAAGACGCCCATTGATTTCAATAGTGTTGGGTTCAGAATGGGTAAGATTCAAGTAATTCCAGACAAAACAGGAAGCACATGAGGACTGTCCAGGGTTCAGCAGTAGCAGTTATTTTTCTCCTTCTTAGTATCTGGTGCAGTGCTGTGGTTTTGACTTTCAGCCTGGGAACAGCGCTGATAACACCAATGTTTTTAGTTGTTACTCAGTAATGTTTAGTCTGACCAAGGACTTTCTGAGTCTCATGCTCTGCCAGGGAGGAAGGGAAGCCAGGAGAAAGCAGAGACAGCAAACCTGACCCAAACTAGCCAAAGAGGTATTCCATAGCACAGCACGTCATGCCCATTATGTAAACTGGGGTCAGTTACCTGGAAGAGCTAGATAACTGCTCGGTTAGGCTGAGTATCGGTTGGTGGGTGGTGAGTGTGAGTGGTTATATTCTCTTCCCTTGTTATTTCCCTTACCATTATTATTATTTGTGGTAGCAGTAGTGGTTTCTGTTATACCTTAGTTACTGGACTGCTCTTATCTGAACCTGTGGGAGCTGCATCCTTTTGATTCTCCTCCCTATATCTCTGGGAGCAGGGATAGGAAGGGTGGCGAGCAAGCAAACGGCTGCGTGGTTCTGGGTTGCTGGCTGGGTTTAAACCATGACAGGACTTAAGTGAAACATCATAAAAAACTGGTTTTGAATAACGGATGAAAATGCTTTAGATTAATCCCAGAGCCTGTTGACACTATAGCTTTACACTTGCGTATCTCCTTTACAAAATAGTTCAAACTGTGCTCTGAATTTCATCTATATATCAGCTGTCCTTTTCTACTTTGGTGGTGTCCAGTTAAAAGGAGAATTTAATTCAATATCTCTATGAGGGACCAATATTTCCAGTACAGATTTTAACACCTTCAAATAATTTTCATGTTCAAAAACCAAGGAAATCATTCACTTAATATTCAGACTTCCTTTTTTTATTTGCTTACATAACTACTGTGGTCCAGATGTCCATGATTTATATAAATTCTCATTACAGGTGCTCATTTTCTAATGAGACAACTGAAATAAGATTAAATACGAGGCACATGAGACTTTCTGAAGCATTGAAAACAGCCATTCCACATTTTTCATTAGAAACTTTTGCACTGTAGATCTGCCCACATCTCTCAGTGCTTCACACCTTTTCTTGAAGGAACACATGAGATGGCTATTTTAGTGTTGGGACACTGTGAAAACAAATAAAAAGTAAAAAGTTTTTCTATTTGTACATTTTAAAAGTATATTGTTTTCCCCTTCCATATTATAACTGTATGTATTAATTTTCTTAAGAGCATTTTGGGATTTCCCTTGGAAATAGAATGTCAGCTACAGCCAGATCCACTGAAAATACATTATTATTACTCTGTAATGGCTAAGAGGAGAGACAAATTTTAAACAAGTCTAGATGAGCATTTAGATAATATGGGCTCAATTACCAGCTTTACCAGTATTTTACTTAGTGCTACAAACATGTAAGTTACAATGAGATTAAAATAGTATAATTTTTCCTTAAGCATTGATTGTGTAAAATAAAATACACCAATTTTCGGAGAGCATCACCTTAGATCATGCTTCCTTTTACCTATCTAGGTCACTAGACTAATAAGAAATTATTTCACTTGTCTGTTTGCATTCAGCACCCACAGATGTTGCATTTTGAATCCTTGGAGACACCTTTTCAAGTGGAAGAGAAAGCTCTGTGCCCTACATGTAGAGTGCTATCCTGGTAAACAGGATCTCTGGCTTGAATAAGTCTTTCAAGCTTTTTTTGGAAAATGCTGCAAGTAATAGGTTTTGTCTTGGCTTTGACTGGGATAAAGTTCATTTTCTTCCTTGTACCTGGTACAGTGCTGTGGTTTGAATATAGTATGAGAGTAATATTGATAATGCACTGATGTTTTAGTTGCTGCTAAGTCATGCTTACTCTAAATCATGAACTTTTCAGGTTCTCATGCCCTGCCAAGGCATGTGAACCAGCTGATGCCTGGATCTGAGATGGTCCAAACTCATGTACGTATTTGAGAAAAGCACACTACCGAATATGTTTCTCAGGGCAGACCGTCATACCAATAATTCCATGTGCAATCAAACACTTTCTTAAAGTTATTGAACATGCTATATCAAAAATTTTCTTAAAGTTCCTTATGTTGTGCTCTGCTCTTCAGAAGACCCAAACATACTATTTTTCCCTTCTTCACAAGTTATGTGTTGCCCTTCAACAAACAGCTGCTAGATGCCTATTATAGGTCTGATTCCTGTAGACCTGAAAGTTTTCTGTTTGCTAAGTAAGGAATTCTTAGCTTTAATTTTTTGTCCTACACTGAGAAAGGCCTTTAACTTTTAGCTATTGCAGCACTAAGCATTACAAGCTCCTCTTTTGATCTCAACCTTAATGCTTTGTGCTGTATATATAAATGCGAATTACTAGTGATTGCTTTTTTAAATTGGTCACAAGTTCCTAGGAATAATGCAAACTATAGGAGCAGTACAATCTGTGGGCATTATACTTTGAGACATAGGGCCATCCCACATTTCCCTGATACACATAACAGCAGTTCTGGTTACTTTTGGTAGCAGTAGACAATATAACAAAGGAAAATACTCATAAATTTCATCTTGGTCATTCAGGAGAAATATCAGGAAAAAGAAATCTGTTAAGAGACTTGTGCTACCCAGAAACTGGTTACTCAGAAAGGTGGGGAAATTTCCATCCTGGGAGTTTTTTATGCTTTGCCTGACAAAGCCAGAGCTGATCTGATTTAGTGTTCATGATGGCTGTGGTGAATTGAGTTTGACTGGCTCACCCATTTTCTCACTTAGTCCACATTCTCAGTAGGACACAAGGAGAGAAAGTAAGATGGACAAGTTCTTGGCTTGTGGTAAAGCCATTTTAATAAAACAGAAAGCTGTATATGGAAGCAAAGGAAAAGAAAAATTAATTTATTCAATACTTCCCATTGGCAGCAGATGTACAGCCAGTTCCTAGGCAGTAAAGCCTCAATATGTAGAGTGGTTGCTTTGGAAGACAAACACAATAACCAAAAATTCCTCTCCTACGTCCCTTTTCTTCGTTTTTATTGCTGAGCATGTCATCACATAGTCTGTAATATCTCCTTGGTCAGTTTGGGACAGTGTCCACTTCCAATTTCTTGCCACACCTAGCCTACTAGCTTTTGGGTGGTTTCAATCAGCCTTGACACTATGTGTGCATCAAAACGTTAGTGTCTTATCAACACTGTTCTAGTCACAAATGCGAAGCACAGCACTGTATGGGCTACATAAGGACAGTTAACTCCATTTCAGCCAGAATCAGTACAATAATTTCTCTTGAATTGGCAGCTGGGCTAGTCAACCTCGAGAGGTCAACATTTCAATGATTTCTTTCATGCATCCAAAACTCCTGTGCTATATGTGATCAAACTGGCTCTAATGATTTACTTTTATCCTTTTATTTCTTCATGAAAGTCGAACATATCCCCATCGTGACGCAAAAAAAACTCTTATTCAATATTTTATTTACAGAATTGTGCAACCTGAAATAATGTACATAAACCATGCAATAGCAATTGTCAGTCGCCTTCAACTATCAAAACCCATTTAAAAATATCCAGGTCAGCAGACAATTTTAACCAAGAGATAATGGTATATTGACTGCTATCTTGCTTTGTAACCTGACAATACTTTGGCCTAAATTTCTGTCTTTATTTCTTCAACATGCCTTGGGGAACACTATCTCAGTTTTATCTTTGCAG
This sequence comes from Loriculus beryllinus, assembly GCA_039877255.1. Taxonomy (NCBI): domain Eukaryota; kingdom Metazoa; phylum Chordata; class Aves; order Psittaciformes; family Psittacidae; genus Loriculus; species Loriculus beryllinus. The sequence continues at coordinate 16,411 of JBCJKH010064668.1, forward strand.
AGGAAATGAGAAAACTGTCTTATATTTGTCTTATAGCTCATGAAATTAAAAAAAAGGTAAAAAAAAAAAAAAGAAAAGGAAAAAAAAGTGCTCATCCTCTGACTTGCAAGAAAATCTTTCCTTTTAGTTTAAGACAACTAGGCTTTTAGAGACTGCGAAACCATAATCCTCATGATGAAAAAAGAAATAAATTGAAAGAGTTTTGTAGCTTTTTAAATCATTACAACCACATTGTCATCACCTTTTCATTTGCTATTCAAGTCATTCCTTAGTTGGTGAAAAGCTAAAATTTGCATGACCTATTTTCTATGCAGTTTGAAAGCCCAGTTAGTAATTTCTTTCTGCACATTCATTTCACTTAAGCTATCTGAATTCTGCTAGAGAATGGATGTCACTGAGGTTAGATCGGCATCCAGGAATGAAGATATCAGGTCATTTGTAATAAAAGTCCAAACTCATGTTTAATGACAACAAACTAACTTTCAAGGGCATTAGATAAAACCATCAAATTAAGTTTTGACAAATTACGCAGTTTGGTCATTTCCAAAATGTTGCTTTCCAAAATTAAACATGGTATTTTTAAATCTCATTTGTTGTCTATTGTCAGGTTTCTTTGTTTTCTCAAATATTGTTCCAGAACAGTGGCACAACAAAACCTTATCACTGATATGTTCCTGTAGGAAAAAACTTCCCAAGTCCATCTAAGAGTGTAAGAGCCTCTCAAGCTAGCTTGTTTCTACATATATTCAATCTGTAAGAAGTACAGAAGACAAGAATGAAGACAGCTGTTTTCTTCCTGTGTTCAGATTGAAATTTGTTAGACAGAGAATGTCTGCTTGCTTTTTTCCTTGCTTTTCTATGGGAAAACTGGGGCTTTACCTTCTCTTCTACAGCACTCAAGAATGTGAATGTCAATGTGGGGGGAGAAAAAATTGGAACGGTACCAGTAATATTGCTAAACTTTCTGAAGTATAGATATTATTTTTTCTTAACCTTGTTGACTTTGAAAGGATGACACTCATTTAGAATAACTGGTGGTAGGACCACAGCAGGATTTAAATGGTTAACATACCCTTCTTAACAACTGTAGTGTCCAGAGGTAAACACCATGACATTAAATAGGCAGTTGATTTTCTTATTTCTAACATCTAATAATCTCCCCAAAATTTTATTCAAAAGCTATGCGAAGTTTTACAAATATTTGGTCTATAATATGATCTCTGTGAACACACATAAAAGCAAAACACATTAGTCTGAATTGCTCAATTCTGAGCTACAAAATCATTCAGCCAACTAGAAAAAACACTGCTTTTCCTCATAAAGAAATGTCCTGAATGTCAGCAAGATGATGTCAGGATCAAGGTAATGAGGATGTATACAGTGCATAGGTTTGCCTAATTCTAAAGGATTAGAATTTCTTTTTCTTTTTTTTTTTTTTTTTGCTTGTTTGGTTTGGTTTGGTTTTGGGTTTTTTGTGGGTTTTTCTTTGTTTGTTTAGAGAAGTCTTGCTTATTATTCAAATAGTTGTCATGTTTCTTTTCACTGAATCCTAGAATAGTTAGGGCTGGAGAGGACCTTCAGATCAGCTAGTTCCAACCCCCCTGCAGGGTCACCTCACCCTGGACAGTGTTGCCCAGGGCTTTGTCCAACCTGGCCTTGATCTTGTCTTGAAAAAAACACTGGAGGACAGGTTTTTAACATAAAGTTCATTCCTGATCACTCCAGTACGCATTATATAATCAATTTATTCTCTCTTAGCATCACACCTGAAAAAATTTATAGCCCCTTAAGTGCCCACCAGACCAGTTTTTCTTAAGTCTCAGTAAGAACATCAGCAGGGCTTTTCCATGGAGTTTTATTAAGTCTGATTTCTGAAATTGGTTCAGCTATATTTTTGTTACCTAAGAATAAAGTACACTTAGTGTGACATGATACTTGGCGACTAGAGGGTTCAGTGATTGCTACCGTAAGTCAAAATGGTCTCTACAGTAAATTTAAATACATTACATGCCCATCAAAATGAAAAATGACCAGTTACAATTGTAAGCATTTAACTCCTTGAGGAATCTCTCAAAATAATCAAGTACTATGATAGTTATTGCCTGCAAGGTTTTAATATCCTTTCCTTAATTCTGCTTCAGAGACCCAAACAGCTTATTCAGAGCAATTCTGTGTCCAGAGACTCTTTTAAAATATTAAGTCAGTCTTCATCTCCAGTAGGTTACATAAAGTTCCTGATCATCCCTGCTGTTTGAAATACTATTTCATTTGAGCTCTCACTTAAATGTGGCCTCTAATACAGATTTTTCCACTGACTGCAAGAATTTAGGAAAACACCACCTGTGCTTTCATCCTCTTCACCCTCTATCAGTGTTATATGGTTTCTGTCAGAAACAGGGCTATATAAAAGCCGATAGGTTAGTAAAATGACTTTGTTGTTGTTGTTAACATGGCTTTCAGGTCTCTCTGAAGGCATGTCTACACAATAAAATGATACTGAGGTGTCTAAGATGTCACTGAACAAGCTGGCAATCTTGCTTGGTCCTGTGCTTTTTCGGGAAACCCTGCATGATATTGCACCTGAACTAGTTAGTGCTGCCTTTCCTCCAGAATAACTGGTGCTGGTGTGACTGTGCTGCTTCCAATCCAGATGAGCTATTTATAGCATCAGTTTAGGTTTGTGCTTTGGCAGTTTATGTTCTGTACCACCTGTCATAGACCTTGATGCACAAACTGCCCAGATCCCTGATAGTTTTACCCATTGTTTTACTCTCCAGGTCAAAGTAAAGGATCCCCAGAAATTAGATGAACTGGACACCCGAATCAGTGGTCTACATATTACTCACATACCTCATAACTTTCAGACTGTCAGCTTAACTACTAATGTCATTTGATACCTGCACTCTCAGTTCTCCAGACAATGATTATTTCCACTTTTGACAAGCAGAAAGGAAAAGAAGCTGGAACCAAGGAGCAAAGTGAAATATTTAGTTTAGGGAATAATATAATTCCACTGCAAAATTTCACAAATGTAGAATTTGAGCTCAACAAAAATGATAGAGAAGGATTTTAATTTTAATTTGAAATTAAAATAGTTAAAAAAAAGCAATATTGATAGGCTTACATGTATATATTATTTACATATTAATGTATTTATATATTTGCATTTAAACATATATTTAAGAAGCAGAAACACCATTTTCCTGACTTCTTTTCTGATATATTTTTAGTCTCATTTTTCAAGTTCTTTTGATCAATGGATTTATACTAAAATTATCTCTCAAATTCTTTCTCCTGGTTTCTGCAGATATTCTTCCTACTTACTGATTACTTTCAGGTTGTTTACATCCTTCCCCACATGGACCTGAACTTTCATTCTCTCACACTCCTTCAACAAATGTCTTAGCCATTTTTTTCTCTCCCTCTTCGCCCCCCTCCACCTCCCTCCCTCCCCCTGCTTCTTTGCTGTCAATTTTAATCTGTATTTTGAGCCTAGGAAAGATTTCCCTAGAGTAGCAGCAAAAATGGTATTATGAATATTCATAGATTGCTATGATCTTGGAGTTTTAAAATAGATCTGACTATTGTCGTAGCAATGCTTCTTCTCCGTATTATAAAATATTCAGTCTTGCCTATAGCTGATCTTCAATATCTAGGGCACTGGACCTTTTTTTTCCAATACTTTTTCAAGTCTAACTTATTAATTACTACACACCATACCAAGATGTTTTAATGAAGCACTTTAATAGCCTTTTTCCTCTGTGAGCTACATGATATTCTATTAAGAAAAATAAAAAAAGAAAGGGAGAGGAGATTCGGTATGCTTGTGGGTCAAAACTGGAATGGTCAGTCACTGCATAATCTATGTGATATTTTTGCACACCAATTTCTATCATCATCAGTAACCAGGACCAATTTATTTCCCACCTTGTCTTTTGAACCCTTCCTTTCTGAAGTCCAGTCTGGAGAGATTGTTCAATATTTTTCCATGAGCTGGATTTTCTATTCCTAAAAATGAAAACAACTTTCATGTTTGAAATATAACATATATATGTATACAACTACAGAGGTCACAAGTTGCTGCTTAAATACCCCTGAAGGCCAGTTCCTCCTTTTTCTTCCTTCCTCCTCACCCATCAACTGTTATGAGTTTTGCAATATTATCACTGAGGGACCTTTTGCTTTAGGCATTTTATATACATAATAAAAATTAAAGTCTCTCTCCCAAAGGGCTTACAGGAAGACAGGCAATAAATGAATAAACATATGGGGAAACAGGTGAACAAAATAGCACTGAAATATTGTGTTTAATGAAACAGAAGGCGGTACTGCACAACCAGTGCCCAGATGCTTCTAGTTAGTTTGGCCTTCCTAAAAATTTTGGAAACATTTATTTTCAAGTCCTCTCACAATGCTTTATGGTTTTAAAAGGACTGATTTTCCCATTCCTAGAAATTAGTTCAGTTACTTAAAGCACAAGTGCCAAGTATTATTTGTGATTTCATTTTTCCCTTCTTTAGGTGCAGAATTCTTAGAAACCGTACACATACCGTGATGGACAACAAAATGAAGGTGAACTTGTAATGTTACAACACTTCGTTAGATGCATCATTTATTTAGATTAACATTTTCTCTGGAAAGTCTGGAGATTTTACAACAGTGCCTTCATTCCAAGAAATTATCTTACCCATATCTGTGACCAGTTTAGCTCCTGGGACTTTGAGTTGTCTATAAGTCATGCAGAGTATACTAACTTGCAATTCATATATGACAAGTAAAGGCATCCCAAGCTCTTAACTTGGCAGATAGAAAAATCTTTTCAATTTAGGTTGGACCAGGGGAAGAAGAACTCTCCCAGAAAACAGGGTAGTGAGCCCATGGCAGAAAGGGTTATAGAAGTCATGGGAATGAATAGTTTCTGCGACTGAAAAGGAAGCAAAAACACAGATCTGTGGTGTTAAAAGTAAAAAAAACATGTAGAGTTTAATTTTATTAAAGTGTCCTAGTTTTGCTTGGGATGGAGTTAATTTTTGTCATAGTAACTGGTACAGAACTGTGTAAGAGAATAATATTGATAACACAATTGTTAAGTTGTGCTTATTATAAATCAAGGACTTTTCAGTCTCATTCTCTGCCAGAAAGCAGAGGTACAAGAAGCTGGGAGGGAACAGAGAAAGGACACCTGATCCAAACCAGCCAAAGTGGTATTCCATACTACAGCATGTTATGCTCAGTATATAAACTGGAGGGAATTACCTGGAAGAGACAGATCATTGCCAGGGACAGGCCAAAGAAAGCTGTTTAATATTCACAGAATCATAGAATCATAAATGGTTTGTATTGTACGTGACTTTAAGGTCATTATGTCCCAGTCCTCTGGCCACAGGTAGGGATACCTTCAATTAGATCAGGTTCCATCCACCTCGAGTTTGAACACTTCCAGGGATGGGGCACCCACAAGTTCTCTGGGCAACTTGTTCCAGTGTCTCATTACTCTCACTCAAAAGAATTTCTTCTGAAGATCTATTCTAAATCAAATAGATCTATCTATCTAAATCAAATAGATCTATCTATCTTTTAGATTCTAAATAAGTTTCTAATTTCTAATTAGAAACTTTTCAAGTTTAAAACCATTCCTGCTTTTCCTATCACTACTATTCATAGATTTTATTTTAAAATAAAGAATGCCACAAATCTTTATATAAAAAAGTACAGAAATCAACACACTTGCCATGGCCTTAATTCATTAAATCCTTGAGTACACAGTTAAATCATTAATGACAATATCACTTTAAATTTGTTACGCTGAAGAAGATTGCAACTCTCGGTACAAAAGTGTCCATGAACATAATTAAGAATGGGTCCTTAGCAGTCTCTGCTTTAAAAGTTAGAGGGCACAGAACTATGTGGCTGTAGCATCTGAAGTTTTAACTGCCTAAGAAGTAGTTAGAGCATTCCATGAGAAATGTGTATGATTTACTGGTCAAAAAAGGCATGCAGACCATTGTTATTAGGCTGGTGTTCAAAGCACTCTTCAGGTTATTTGTACTCAACCAGTTTGCTTTGTGTGCCCAGGGTGAGATAAAATTTGAGCTACTATGGCCATATTAGAGCATACCTTAAACGTCTGCAACTCCACAGGCACAGTCATTGAGAAATCTTTGAGGCATTTAAGTTGCCACCCACCCAGGTAGGAAGGAGCAGCTATTCCTCTCTCTGCAATTTGTATGGGCAATAAGAAAGAGTTTGTGAGTGCTTCTCATTTTCTTGTGAAAACTCAGTTTAAGCACTTTCACCAGTAGCCAGAAACCTGGACAATTTCACACAGAAATGTGTGAGAAGAAGACACACTGTTTTAAAACTGAACAATGGCAGTTGTAACCCCTGGGTAAATCACAAGGAGCTGAGACGTTTCATGTGAAGCTCTGGCAACCTGTCTTGAAAACTGTCTGATCATAACCCAGGTAACAGGGCCATGGGTGCAATAGAATGTATTGTTCTTTGTAGTCATTTCCACCTACTTGCAGAAAGGGATTTAATGTAAGCAGATATTAAAACCCAGAAAAATAGTTAGATTTGAGTTCTATGATTTTAACAGTACAAACTGTCTTTGCTGGCAAGTATGTCAACCCAAAAGGATTCTATGAGCTTCTGTCTGCAAACACCATTTAGGTGAAAGCATCTCTTGAAATGATAACATAAGTTTACACTGATGACAAACTTCTTGAAGCTGTAGCAGAAGTACAAAAAGGCTGTAGCTTAGTTGTTAGATTTCCATTGTTTGTTGGGTTTTGTTTGGCTGGTTGTTTTGTTTTGCTTTTTTTTTTTTTTCATTTGTAGAATTATTCAATACATTAATTTGCAGTTCTCCTGTTTGTGTATGCCTTCACATACTTGAGAGCATAAAGAAAACCTTTGCAATGTACTGAAACAGAGCATCCTTGAATTTCCATCAGAACGAACAATTATCAATAGCTTAGGTTACAGTCTTTGCTTTGCTAAAATGGAATTTTAATTAGATAGGGATAAAAGCTACTAATTCTTTATGTGAGTCTTATACGTAAAATACTTCTTTTTAGCTGTAACATTTGCTTCCATACAAGCTGTTTAGTAGCACTCCTTCTGATCCCAGAACAACACCAGCTTCATAGATACAGAACATCAGAATCTTTGATTGCTTCAGGTGGATTTTTTGTTATCAGTGCTCCCAGAGTAGCCTGTTAAGCTGGATAAATATGCTATCTTTTTCCAGTGCATAATACAGTTGTTGAAGGAGACACATAAAAATTGCTATCTACAAATCATCCATTTTTGAAAGGCACATAAAAAAGAAAAGGCATCAAGAGCATTTGCAAGTAATGAAAATGGTTTGTGATTTATTTTTTTCTGGGTTGTTTTTTTTTTACTAAAATGTACTACATTTTGTGTTTGGTAATTACAAGTCTGCAATGGCAATCTACAGCTTGCACATCTATACTTCTCTTTGCAATAACTCATTCCTTATTTTTCTGCATCCAGTTAGCCAGGATTGTCCCAAAAATATGCAACATATTTCCTGATTAACGTCCATCCCTTTTTGTGAAAATGCTAAATATATTAATTCTGTATACATTTCTTTCAATCTTTTCTTTCTTCCATTATTTGGTCTAATAGCTGATATTCACTGGAACAAATTCTCCTTGGAAGTAGTTTAAATATTTCATAAGCTTGATTTAATTGCTGTCATTTCCAACAGCTTCTTCACTCAAGAGACTCTCTTTTTATAGGAACTCTATTGGATTTTTAGTGTCAATAAAAAACTTTTTAGACATCATTAAGTTAGATTTTTAAGGGTGAATGAACCTCTAGAGTTTTTCTCCTATTGGCTGTTAATTTCAAATCTGCAATATTTATTCCTCTTGCAAATCTTAAATTCAGTTCAAGCTTAACAAAGCAAACAATGGTCAATGAATACGTACGCACTTACCTGTTTGTATTTGTATGTTAATTGCCATTGTCTACTCTCCTATGGACAATTTTATCTTCCATGCACATTTTCAACATATATAATCGAGAAAAAATAATATATAAAGAGGTTCCATAATGTAAGAATAATAAAAAAATCATATTGTGCTATCGTATTGATTACTTCTTTCTGCAGATTGTCTGGTTTAATTGCATTATAAACTTTTTACTGAAATTAAGTTTAAAAATCCATTCACTTACTGTACTTCAGTTTCTCCTAAGAATTTTCAGTCAAAAAACAGCAAATGCTATTAAAACCTTCAGCTAAGTCTAAGATTCTGTGCCTTATTTTGAACTATTAAATAAAATATTACTTCTAATCTTTCAAATTTTTCCATATGTATGTGTATCTGTATGTGTTCAAATAACATATTTAGCCATAAATATATTTACTCATGAATTCTATCAGACAGGTGAAATATTCTTGCTGACGTCTGAAATGATATGGAGAGCATAAATGATTGGCCTAAAAGTGACAAATTTAAATAAAGATCCTTGATTGTACTTCATGCGAAAAATTTCTCTTGCTGTTCTCTGTCTATACAGATGAAGATTTTGAGTATCAGACTGAAAATATTTTTCTTTATATAAAGCTAAAGTCTATGTGATTAAGTGTTAGCTTATAGAAAATTTCATAGTTTTATTTTCTGATGATTTATGATAGAATCATAGAATAGTTAGGGTTCAAAAGGATCCCAAGATCATCTAGTTCCAAACCCCCTCCTATAGGCAGGGACATGTCACACTAAACCATGCCACCCAAAGCTGTGTACAATCTGGCCTTGAACACTGCCAAGGATGGAGAATTCACAACATCCCCGCGCAACCCATTCCAGTGCCTCACCACACTCGCAATCAAGAACTTCTACCTTATATCCAATATAAACTTCCCCTGTTTCAGTTTGAACTCTTTACCCCTTGTCCTATCACTACAGCCCCTAATGAAGAGTCCCTCCCCAGCATCCTTATAGGCACCCTTCAGATACTGGAAGGCTGCTATGAGGTCTCCATGC
>JBCJKH010064674.1:0-33199 GCA_039877255.1 Loriculus beryllinus
GCCTTGCCATACGGGCTGAACTGGAACAGCGGCCCCATGGACAGCATCTCGTCCCACTCGGCCTGGTCCAGGTACAGCCGGCCTGGCGGCCGGGAAGCGCGGTCGGGGCCGCCCCTCCACGGAGGTGCCGTGCGTTCCGGGGACGGCGGGCCTGCCCGGGGCGGCCCAGCCTGGGCCATCGCGCTCAGGTAACCGGGAGGATGAGCAGCGAGGCGAGGGCCGAGCTTGAACCGCTGTTAGCGTAGGGCGCTGCCACGAGGGGCCTTCCCTGTAGGCTGCAGTGACACAGCCCCCGAGGCGCTCACCCCCGGGCTGGGGAGAGGCTCCTGCTCAGCCTCCGTCTGCCGCGGAGGATGCAGAAGGCACGGTCATGGAAAAGAAGCCGCACTTTGTTAGGAAGGAGTTCCTTCCCAGGGAGGTGTCCTCCACCTCATTGGTGTTACTGCTTGTGGCTGTCCTGCTCCTTAATGCCCTTCTCTACCTGTACCTCAACAAGTTTTACAGCTCTTCTGGACGCGGGGAAACAGACCCCAGCCTCTGCCCTTTTGGGTACTTCAAACTAGGAACGGTGAAGAATTGTTCCCCGTGGCTCTCCTGTGAAGCCATAAATAGGGAAGTCAGGAAGCTCAAGTGTGTTGGTGAAGGCGCTGTGAAAAAGGTGAGTTTGGTTTTCCTTTCTTCTGTCCGGTGGATGAAGAGCTTTCACTGTTTGCTGGCTAATTAAGTATCCTCACGACAGCTCATTATTGTAGACATATGGCTACCAATAAGGTGCAAAGAACACGCAGGAGAGCGTGACCAGGTCCACCTCCCTGACAGTGAACGACATCCAGCTACACAAGCAAAATCCCAGAGATGGGATGAGTGTGGTACAGTTATGGCAGAGTAAGACTGGCTGGTTAGGGAGTGTGAAATAATTTAATCCATCTGCATTGCCCATTCCAAAGACAGCTTGGGAAGTCATGATGTCATTATGACATCTGTCAGTACAGGCCTGCAGTGACAGGTACACGGCCTTACCTAAAGGGTTGACTGTGATTGGTGATTGGTTTGAGGTTGTGACTAAGCAGTCACTCAAAGGTCACCTGGTGGAAGAAGGCTCTCCACATATTATGTGTCTCCTGTGTGTTCTCAGGTCTTCCTCTCCGAGTGGAAGGAAAACAAAGTGGTCCTTTCACAGCTCACCAACCCAGAGCTGAAGGAGGACTTTCTCCATGGACTGAAGATGCTGAAAGCACTTCAGAGCAAGCACGTCGTCCGGCTGCTTGGCTACTGTGAGCAGCAGTTCACAATCCTCACCGAGTACCATCCTCTAGGGTCTCTGAGGGGCCTGAATGAAACTCTTCACATCCCCAGGTACAAAGGGATGAACACCTGGCATCGCAGGCTGATGCTGGCTATAGACTATGTGAGCATCATTCGGTACCTGCACAATAGCCCTCTGGGCACCTTAGTGATGTGTGACTCGAATGACCTGGACAAGGTCCTCTCTCAGTATCTCCTAACAAGTGACTTTCATGTCCTGGTGAATGATTTGGATGCTTTGCCTCTTGTGAACAGGAGTGCTGGCAGGCTGGTGAAGTGCGGTCATCGGGAGCTCCAGGGCGAGTTTGTAGCTCCTGAGCAGCATTGGCCCTATGGAGAAGAGGTGCCATTTGAGGATGACCTCATGCCACCCTACGATGAGAAAACAGACATCTGGAAAATCCCAGATGTCTCCAATTTCTTCTTGGGCCATGTTGAAGGAAGTGACATTGTGAGACTGCATTTGTTTGACATCCATGCAGCATGTAAGAAGAAGGACCCAGCTGAAAGGCCTTCTGCCCAAGAGGTCTTAGACGCCTACAGGAAGGTTTTAACTCTGCTTATTCGGGAGACAGCCATGCCTGGTACTAGAGAAATGTTATAGTGAATTGTGAGACAAACAACATACTGAAGATGATGTTCTTCTGTTTATGTAGTTTGCCTGAAGGGCAAAATCTCTGTCTCTAAGACTAAGAAAGAAAAGAACAACTGAACTTGTACCTCTTGATTAAAAAAAGAATAAATCCAGGCAATGCTGGAGCTCTGTAAGCCTCCCATTGGTCTGTTTAATCTATCATTGGAAAATGAGGGAGAAAACTGAAGTTGTGTGGGTGCAGGGGGGAAGTTTGTTTCTTAAGAAATAATAAATTAGCAACATTTACACAAAAACTCTTTAACAAAAATACAAGAGAAGAGTTAAAAAAAGTACTGCTCCACTTAAACTGCTTCGCAGAGAGGTGGAGAGCAGAGACCATGGCATGCCCCACACAAGCCTTGTGCTGATTCCTGTGGCTTTGGCCCATGTCTTTACCCATAAAGCACTTACTCACTTCCTCATGGAGTAAAAGCAGTGGTCACTCAGATGAGGGTACTCGAGTTCACTTCACTTGGTGAACCCCAATGCCAGAGCCCCAACAGCAGTCTCTGTCTGCTGGATGGGGAATAGGTTGAGTTTTGGAGCTGTACTGCCATTGTTCTGTGGGCCCTATATCCTGCACCAGCAAGCATGTGGCTACTTTGTAAGCCAGCAGATGATGCAGATCCTGAAGGGGCTGCTTATAGATGTGTGCTCTTGGTTTTCAAGCCTTTGCCCCATGGTATTCTCAGATGGGCTCTTTGGAGATGAAGCTGTAAAACACAGCTTTAATCCACAGAAATCCTGAGCACTTTGGAAGAGAGATGAAGCATGACTTTTTTTTTCGTTCACTTATCTTTGCTGAGTGGCATCATGACTTGATCAAAGGGAGGAAGAACAAGGAACTGAAAGAGAATGTGACTTCCTGCTAGAGCAAGACCATTAAACGTGAACTTTGGAAAAGACCTATATCCAGAGGATACAACTCTATTGGGTCTGAAGTGAAAGCCTCTTAAACACAGAGAAAGGCTGCTTCGGTGTGTTTAGGAGAAAGATTTTGGTACCTACATGAATGTTACAGCCTGGTACCAACAGCTGGAGGGGAAGAATAACAATGCCTTAACCCAGCAGTAGGCTCTGTTTGGTGGAACTGGGATATACTTGTTTCCTTGGTGAAAAAAAACAGTACTATGAATGAGAGATGTAGACTCCTAAAATTACACACCTGAGGAATTTCTATTCTGCAGACTAGGCATCTGAAAGACCTAAGGGCTTGAGACAAGGTTCATGTTTTGACTTGAGAGGTAATTTGTAAGCAGAGAAGTACATGATCCTTTCTGCTGGGGAGTCTGACTCTGTTCTTTGCTGTGCTGCTATTTCTTTTCACCTAAACAAGCCGTGTTAAGACTGCACTGAGAACATGCAGTCAGTTTGAATACATGATGTTCAAATGCTGCTACCAAAATTTCATTGTAAATGGGAGAACTTTCCTGAAAATGGCTAAATTCATACCTGATTTCATACGATGCCAGCAGAAGCCCTTTAAAGACTGCTCATTATGGTTTGCTTTTCCCTCTGGGCGGTCTGTTTTCCCTGGCAGTGTTCAAGGCCAGGTTGGACGGGGCTTTGAGCAACCTGTTCTAGTGGAAGGTGTCCGTGCCACAGCAGGGGAGGATGGAACCAGATGATCTTTAAGATCCCTTCCAACCCAAACCAGTCTGTGATTCTACGACGGACAAGAACTTGGCAAGCTTCTTATGCTGGTCTCAGTTAAGACAAGATTCTGCTTGGATTCTTGCTCCATTGTGTACTGTTGCACCTTGCAAATAGCCATATTTATTTCACAGAGTGAAAAATGAGGACAAATTCTGATTCTGAATAATTTTCTTGCCGTGGAGCTGTCTGTCTCTGTTCCTGGATGAAATAGTTACAATTATTTAAAAGATAAAGTGTCTTCCTAAGCATTGACCCTGAGCATTGGGTCCTTTGCATGTCTCTTCCCCATTCCCTCTCCTTCAGCTCATATGTTGTCCAGAGTTTTATTTCATTATTACATTTTATCATGTAAGTTATTCAGGAATAAGTTACATTTGTTCTGAATACAGTATTATGAAGTTTCAAAGCCTCTTCTCTGGGATGCTGTTTCTGTCTATGAGGAAACACTAGATGGCAGCATGAAGGTCAGCCTAGCATTAGTTACTGACAGTTGCAGACTCCCGTGCCCAAACATAGCCTGGATCTGCCCTTGGAGACAGTAACTTGCTAGCAAACTTCCATAGCCCCCATAAAAGACCTCATTGTGTTTGCATTAGTGAGTCTGTAGTAACAAGACAGATAAATATGCAAGAGCTGTGAGAAGAGCCACATATGAAAGCTGAAAGGGCTACCTCCCCTTTAACTTGCTCATGGTATTTTGTGTACTTTACCATCCCTTTAATCAAAACCTGGTACAACCTCAGTAAAGTTTGAGTGTCACCTGCTTTCAGCTTTTTCAATAAAATCAGAGGAATTTGTGCCCTCTCCATCTTTCTGCCCTTCCCCACTAACCCCTTCCGCAACTCAAGATTAAATGAATCTCATCCTTCCCACATTTCCAGTTTCTTTTCCGTTAAAAAGGGAAAGCCTCATGGAGAGGGAAAGAGAGGCAGGACAGCCCTATATGCAGTTGCTTCTCCTCTTTCCTGTTGCCTCTGCTGGGTAATTACAGTTTTCACCACTGACAGCCTTGGATAAACATTTGGGGGCTTTGCTTCCTCAGCAAAAGCAGCTTCTACATGCCTGGTGGAAAACGTGACAGGATGAAGAGCAGGAAGAGGCCTGTTCTCAGCTGGAAGCCTGAAATCCCCTCCTTAGCCACTCACCAGCCAGCTTCAGACAGGTGGTCATGACCTCCCCTGCCAAGGCCACTGCCACAGCTCTGCCTAACTACAGTATCAGCCGCTGGTTCTCATCTCAAACACAAATGAAGGGCCTCACACTCCTGGGATAGTTATTGACAAGTTTCCTGTTGTATCCCCATTTCTCTATCCCAAAAGTCCAGCCAAAGAAGCTACACAGAGGCCACACAAGTAGAAGGACTAGTTTATGAAGCTTAGCCCTTACCAGGTAGGTTTGTACCATAGGACACAGAATGGAAACAGCCTGTCTCAGAGCACAGTCCCAGATTTAGTTCAAACCCACTGCTCCTTTCTTTTTCTGAGTTATCCAAAGAATAGCACTGTCATAGATACGCTGTTTTCCTGTCTAAACTGCCTGCTGGGTGCAGGCTCCTAGGTGGATCAAGTCTGATGTAGGTGTTTCCCTTCGTGTGCCATGGGTTTCAGATTACATCCTAAAAGCACTCCTGTAATGCTAAATCCTGTACAGGTGAGCAGCCTTTATGGCAACACATCTGTATGTTCAACACCGTCAGAGGTAAGAAGTATTGCATGCATATCCACACCAGCTGCTCTGTAGGTCAGGGTAAGTGCTGAGGAAATAAAATGGACTATTTGCTTGAATAGTTGTTTCATTGGTTTTGGATTGTTTCTTTTTGGAAGGATATGTTTAAAGACTGCGTTACCCTGTATTTAATAGAGTGGTACCTATTAAGTCTATCAGAAATTTGGAACACCACACAAAGTTTCTGAAATCCTATCACAAGCTCTAAACCAAATATTTCCCTTTGGTGCCACATAAACAAAACATCAGATCATTATCTTTGCGAAACAGTGGCAGTGCTGTTTGCCAGATATAATTTGTGAGATATTTGGCAGAATTTGCAACTGTAAACTGATTCTATCATTATGACTATAATGTCTTACGAACAGTCAAGAGACCCTGGGAACAAGAAAATGTGGTTCTCGAGTTCTTCTAGCATGCTATAATGCATATATTTGCAGAGTTCATCCAAGTTAATTATATGGTAGATGGTACTTTTAAAAAAGAAAAAGGATATTATGGTTTTATTTTAATTGGAATACTGTATACTTGAGATGACCACATGAACTCCAATAATTGTCAGTCTGTGTTCTGAAGCCTACAATCCAGTATTTATCAGGATTAAACTGTGAATATATTTACAGTACAGCGATATTTATGTCTCAGCAATTTCTGATTCTCTTTAGCTCTTGGTAACTCAAAATCCATTAAAAATTACATATTTATATATAGAAACACACATGTATTCTTTGGCCATAATTTTCAGAAGAACGAGCTTACTGTTAGATTCCAGCATTCACATTTTGGATATGAAGCAACTGGATTTTCAAAACTGGTAATAGCAGCTTTCAGTCAAATTTAGAGTAGTTGCTGGATTCTAAGGACTTTTAAAGAGGGAATTATTACTGTGTAGAGCTGGAATATCTTTTTCAGCAATTCTTGTGATAAATCTATGGGACTGAAGTGAGTGCTCTTATCAAGTACGATAGATTTCTTTGTGGAATGAACAAAGTACCCACTTTTGTAAAAAGCTGTGATTTTTTTTTTTTTTAATAATTATTATTAAATCACAGAATTTTTCTCCCCAATAGCTAGTTCCTGTGAGGGGTGGTGTCTGACTCACAGCTGAAACACCCCAGGCTTATTTGCTACTGTGTAACGTTGAAAATCCAGCTACTAAGTTACTAAGCTTGAGTCTCCATTGGCTGTATTTAGCTTACAGCAATGCCATATGCTGTTGTTATGTATTATTTGTTTGGTGCCTACATGCTTTGGTCACAGGCCAGGATCCTGGAGATCAGATCCTACACAGAAAATGACAGTTGTTTCCCTACAAGCAGTTTCAGTATAAGAACATAGAAAACAACCAATGTCCTCATGCATCACCACCATACGAAAGCATTGACTATCCCATCCCACCTCATACAAGCTACAATAAATATGCTACATGATCTAAACGGGCAGGTCACACCATTTCTTGAGCATGTAACAGCAGCTGCAAGGCCTGACCATGTTCAACAGCAGCTTGTATTCCAAGGTGTTTCAGGAGCCCAAGACTGAAACAAAAGCCCAAGCTATAAAAGGCAACAACAGTGTACCAATGCAAGCTAACCTACGCTCAAGAGTCAACTAACTTCGGTGTTTGAACCAGATTCCTCAAGGAAGTCAGGCAGAAGGCTTGCACTACAGAACTGTTATTGCAACAGGCCAGCAAGGGGGAGATCACCCCTTTTTCTCAGGTTTGCAAGGCTGTCACACTGCAGCACCAGATATTGTGGTCCTCAACCTAATCCTGTCCTACCCACGGCTTCACATTTACTGCATTCAGAGTCGTATGTGAGGGAAGAAAACTCTCTCTGCCTGTCTTCTAGGTTGGAGGTGAATGGATTATCTGGGCCTTAATTCAAGCATTTAACTAAATCAAACAGATCAGGCACTTGCTGCGTGAGGCACGGTCTGTTCCCATGTGTGGAAGCTGCAGAGAAAACCCCATTATCCAAAGTTATGCTTTCTGAATGCAGGCCTTTGTTTCCTCCATATGGGAAGCTGGGTGCAGTGTTCTGAAGCATTCCAGCATCTTCCTGGGTTGTCCAGAGCAGAGCTGCAGGGTTAATACAAAAAGAGCCATTAGCTTAAATACAGCTTCTCTACAGCCCTTACATGGGAACTCAAGTGAGATCTAGAGGTAGTAGTGAAATACGAAGAGTACCCAAGTTACTTATGTTTATTCTTTCCACTTTTTGGCCACAAATGTGTAATGCCTTCTTGTCAGGCCTGTTAGCAGGAAAGTTCAACATACTAAAAACCAAACAAAAAACTTCAGCTTCACAAGAACTGTTTGAAATCCCTGAGAAACGACATTTAATTAACTGTCTTGTGTCATGTTGCGTAACTGATAGACTCTCTTACTATTTTTTTTCCCCTTTTAGTTGTTTCCACAGTTCTGTGCATGGGTGCCATCCCTGTTTAATGACCTAGAATTATGTCTAATTGCTATTCTACTCTTATTTCCCACACCATGTGGGGCAGAGAACTTTTCTCATAACAGTGCTTTTTATTTTTTTTATATTGTTTTCACTCATATCCTTTTATGCCCTGATCTGCGGCCTCTGAAAATGAATTTGTTCCATCACATGGAAAGAGAATGACTTGGCACATCTTGCACTGAGCAAATGGTTCTCCAAAGGACAGAGTTTCACTGGGCTGGTAGATCATTTGCAAAGCGAGTGCTATCCAAGCAAGGTGTTCAGACTCCCTCTGCTTAGTAAAGGGTCAGCACTTCCTGGAAGTGCACATGGAGGCTCATTCTGAATATTTGATGTAGGCTAGATAAATCATGCCCTAAAAATACTTGTTTTTTCCCCCTATTGTCTTACAAAAGGTGAAGATAAATAATTACAATATAAGCAATGCAAAAAGCAAAGGGAGATGAACCGTATCCACAACGCCTACATTGTGATAGTTCTGAGTATTGGAAGGAAGATACGGTTAAAGGAAGTGTCAGGGCCGGAGTGGGATAGAAAGAAGCAGGAGTGTAGCTCAAACATGCCCCATAAGGCAGTATAAAAATACCAGTGTGTGTGTTAGAACATCCCCATCCTAGTTAATCTGCACCAAGTTCACGTGCAGTTCTGACCTCTTTTCAAGTTTCTAAACTGAAATACTTACTTTGCCCCACCTTTTATGCCAAAGCATAATCCTAGAATTGTGCTTTTTGGCATCAGAAGCCATATGGAGCATAGGAGTAAGCTGTGTTGCTGCAGCATCTGAATATCCAGCAACCCCATTTTGGCACGCACACACACACATACAAAAGGAGGCAAGATTTTTGAGAAAGTGCTGTTTTTATTTTGCAACCTAAACCCTCAAATTTAGTTGCCGTGTGAAAATCAAAAGCTTGTGACAATCTGAACCTCTTTTTCTCTTGCCAGCACACACCACTGAGCTACACAGAATCATAGAACCAAATCGGTGGGTAAAGACCTTTAAGGTCATCAAGTCCCACCACTACACCAGCACTGCCAAGTCCATCACTAAACCATGTCACTGAAGGCATCATCTATGCTGTTTTTGAACACTTCCAAGGATGGTGATTCCACCACTGGCCTGGGCAGCCTGTTCCAATGCCTGAACACCCTTTTGGTGAAGAAATTTTTCCTAATACCCAATATAAACCTTCCCTGGCACAGCTTGAGGCCGCTACCTCTTGTCCTATCACTTGTTACTTGGGAGAAGAGACCGACCCCCACCCCACCACAACCTTCTTTCAGGCAGTTGTAAAGAGCGATAAGGTCCCCCCGAGCCTTCTCTTCTCCAGACTGAACACCCCCAGTTCCCTCGGCTGTTTCTCAGACCTGTGCTCCACATCCTTCACCAGTTTCCTTGCCCTTTTTAGATTCCACTGCTACACAGCGGGTGAAGATGCTATTGCCCGCACGCCTGCCAGGCTTCCAGCGCTGTTGTATTCACACCTCCACCCACCGACGGCTTTTCACCTCAGACGTTGCCACAGTGAAAGAACAAAGACTGTTCTTTTCCTTGGGACAGAAACAGCCACCTACTTGTGTCCTGCCCCAGGGACCGGTAAGTAAAAGGGGAAGCACTGTGTGTGTGTGTGTGTGTGGGGAGTGTGGGCAGCTCCGCGGGACACCTCGCTCCTCCCCTCACGACCACCCCGCCATGGTGCACCTCATGCCGGCCCCGACGGCTCCCCGTGACGTCACTTCCCGCCGCGCGCCCGCCCCTAACGGCCGGTGTACCCCATGGCGGTGGTGGCAGGCGGCGGGTCGGCTGCGCTGGGCGATAGCGATAGCATCGACTACTCGGTGCACGAAGCGTGGAACGAGGCCACCAACGTCTACCTGCTGGTGGTGCTGGCCAGCCTCGCACTCCTCGTCTACGCGCGGCGGTGAGCGCAGGCCGGGCAGGGAAATGGGAGGGGGAGGCGGAGCGAGGGCTCCCGTCGGGAAGCGGCCGCACCGGGCCGGGCTTCTCACCGCCGTGTCCCCGTTCTCCCTTAGGAACAAGAGGAGGATCATGCGCATCTTCACTCTGCCCCCAGCCGCCGAGACGCAGCCCGAGCCCAACTTCTACGACAGCATGAAGAAGATACGGCTGCGGCAGCAGCTGGAGATGTACTCCATCGGTAAGTGGAGGAAGGAAAGAGGGGGCTCCCCGCTCCCCGGGTGGCCTCGGCCTGCCGGCCCTCGTGCGGTGGGGACACCCCGGCCCTGTGGCACCACGTGAGCAGGCAGTGAGGCATGAGGAAGCATGGAGTGAGGGAGGGAGCAGCCAGGCGATGTCCTTCTGGCTGTCAAAGCAAGGCCGATGTTGAAGGTAAAAAAAGCTGGGGATGCCCTAAAATTGTCAAAACGTGTATGGATTTGTAACAGTTGACAAGATTGTGGAATCACGAGTAATTCAACTTTGTAAATCAAAAATAAATGGGAATTTTACTGTACTGACAAGTGTTGTCGCTCCCATCTTAACACTGAAGGTCAGGGTGGGAGTAGGAAAGAGCCCCATGCCTCTGATACTCTGAGGTCCAATTCAGAGTACACCTGTACTTGCTTCACATCTGCCATACATGCATGCCTAGAGGGAGTATGGGCAAGAAATACTGAATGAGTTGAAACCCACCTTTTAAATGTAAAGATTAAATGCAAAGGTTCTTAAACCAGGCCGTTGGATTTTGTAAAAACAGAAAACAAGGCCAGGTTGGATAGGGCTTTTAGCAACCTGGTCTAATGGAAGGCATCCCTGCCCATGGCAGGGTGTTGGAACGAGATGAGCTTCAAGGTCCCTTCCAGCCTAAACCATTCTATGATTCAATCAAAAAAGGATGTCCTTCCTACAGAAAAATGCCTGCTAGCATGGTGGTTGTTCCACCACACACAACTCTTTGATCTGCCTTTGCCTTGCTAACCAGATTAATTTTGGAGTCAATGTAGTTGTTAGCTTGTGGCTTATGTATTGTGGAGGAGACGAGTGATGTGGGGATCAACTGTATGACTAATAAGTCATTCAGGTCATCTGTAATAGTACTTCTGAAGACATAGTCTTTAATTTTTATTTTTTTTTTTAAATAAAAGACCTAAATGGAATCATAGTTCTCTGCAATTAATTTAGTGACATTTTGCAATGACCCTATGCTGAGCCTTTCCAAGGCCTAGTTCTACCCTGTGAATGAAACTTTGCCTTGCGTGGCTAAATGCTGACATTCCATTGTCTAATCTTAAGACTACTTCTTGATTGTTATCCTGTTTAGACACGTATATATATAGGTATGCATACATGCACACACACGTATACAATAAATGGTATAATCATTGTTCACCAGTGTTTCTTTTTTTCAGCAAGGAAGTATGAACAGCAGCAGCAGCAGCAGCCACCAAAGCAGACTGAAAGCGTACAGCTCTCAGTGGAGTGAAGCCCACAATTGTAGGAACTCAGGAGACATTTCCAATGCTGATGATAAGAGCCAGTGTGGAGCTATTTCCAACGCCTTTTAGATGGTGCAGAGCTGAAGGCAAGGGGAAAGGGAAGGAGACTTTCCTAAGAAGTTTGCTCTCTGTAGCTTTTCTCTGAGCCTCGTGAAGCAAACTGAAGGTGTATTGAAACAGTCAGCATGAAAGCACCCAATGCAGGGCAGACCTGCTCAGAGAGACCTTTGAGGGTACAGAAGTGCAGTCTTACCCATGTTTGAAATTATTTCTGTCTGCTGGCATCTTGGAAATTAGCTCCTGTCTTCTCTGGTAACGGCACCCTAGAGAAAGCAAGGCAGTACCTGTCTGCCTGCAAACTCTCTTGTTCAGTTCAGTGTTGAATTTGCTGAATGCATTCAGTGAATGTGAATGAAGACACTGTGGTTTTACCGCCTGGTGAAGGGGAACAGCATTAGGAGCCAGGAGTGTCATAGGCAGCAGCGCAGAGAGGTTCTGCTCTGTGTTTATATGGGGTGTGCTTATGCAATGCTATGAAGTTTTCCTGGAGGAACTTCGGGACTGTGAAGTACACAGTGAATTGCATGTCTGGAAGACACTGAAAGCCAATATGATACTGTTAATAGCAAAGGTGATTAGCTTAATTTAGTTCCATTGCTCTGAAGAATGGAATTGTCTATAGAAATCTGCATAAAGATGGCAGTTTAAACAGAAGAGACATCACACCCCCGTTATTTTTATTTTCTAGGTAAATCACAGAATCGGTTAATTTAAAGAATACTGCAGAAATTACTTCTTAATAAAAGCACCTAATCATGAAAACTACTCGAAGATGTATCATGTTGTAAATCCCAACCAAGTGATTGGCCAAGTAGCGAACAGAATACTAACGAACAGCGTAGAGAGATGTGAGCGTATGGCCAGGATGCGCTTTTTTTCCTATTCCCTTCTAAGTTCAGCCTCGGAGCAGTGGTTAGCAGCACTGCAGTTCCATCCGGGCATGAGGAAACCTGACTGTTCACCAAAGGGTGTTTACAAGACGGCAGTGATCCGTGGGTTGGCGCCCGTGGGGACAGCAGCGCGGTGACTGGGCCGTGGCAGGGGGCGGGCGGGCGGCTGGCTTTGCCCCGGGGAAAGGGCCCCCTCGGGTGAGGATCTACCGCCTGCAGGCGAGGGAAGCAGCGCTGCCACCATACCGCGACGGGGCAGAGGATGACCGCGGAGCCCGTCCCTTCCTACGTTCCTCCGGCCGCTCGAAGGCCTGGCTCCGAGCCGGCTCCCCGCTCCTTGCCGGTACAAAACCCCAACTCCAGCGGGACCCCCGTCCCGCTCCCTGCCCAGCCTCCGGAAGCAGCGCTCTGCCCCCTCTCGGCGACCTCACTTCCTGCCGCCGCTTCCGCCTCCGGGCCGCGGCGGCTACTGTTACCACCGCCGCCGCCGCCGCAGCTGCTGGTGCTCGGAGGGCGCCCGCCGGGCGGTGAGTGGGGCCGCGGCGGAGCACGCGCGCGGGGGCGCCCCGCCCCGTCGGCGCGGAGAGGAGCGCGTGGCGGGAGGGGAGCGCACCCCGGGGCGGGATGGGGGCCGCCTGAGGAGAAAGGGCGGGAAGGAGGGGAGAGGAGGGCGGCCCGGGGGCAGGCTGCGGCCGCGGGGCCGGGTGGGCTTCCCCCTCTGTGCTCCGCGGGAGGGCTCTCCGAGGGCTCCCTCCCTCCGCCCGGCGCCACCCCGCTGCTGCCGCAGCGTGGTCTTGGCGCTGGGAACGGGCTCTGCCGTCCTTCAGTCGGGCAAACCCGAGCGGGCGGGGAGCCGGCAGCGCGCAGAGCTCCTCCGCCTCGTGGCGCGTCTTTTGTAGCGCTCGCCGAGCCGCTGCCCGCAGCAGCCAGCTCCGCATGGCCCGGTGAACCGGCGTGTCAGAACGAACCCCTTCTTTCCAGCTTACTGAACCCACCCGTCTGTCTGCCTGTAGTGATTCCGTAATTTATAGAGGATACAATGGCTTGGGTTGGAAGGAGCCTTAAAGATCATCTGGTTCCGACCCGCTGCCACGGCAAGGACGCCTTCCACTAGAGCAGGTTGCTCAAAGCCCCGTCCAACCTGGCCTTGGACACTGCCAGGGATGGGGCAGCCACAGCTGTGCCAGTGTCTCACCACCCTCACAGTAAAGAACTTCTGCCAAATATCTAATCTAAATCTCCTCTCCGTCAGCTTAAAACCATTCTCCTTTGTCTTGTCTCTACATGCCCTTGTAAAAAGTCCATCTCCAGCTGTTCTATAGGCACCCTTAGGTACTGGAAGCTGCTTTAAGGTCTCCCCGGAGCCTTCTCTTGTGCAGACTGAACAAGCCCAACTCTCCCAGCCTGTCTTCATAGGAGAGGTCTTCTTAAAATTGTAACTTTACGGTTTTCCCATTAGCTGAGCTGAAGCACTTAGAAATCTAGAGTGACTTGCAGCTCTGCTTGTGTTCATGCACCTGAGGTAGTGGCACAAGTATCTCACAAACTTACTTGGTGAAGGCAACGCGTTTTTAAGGAGAAGCAACAAAAGCAAAAGCTTTTCCCAGGCCTGCACCTTCTTTATATGTTAGGTCATTAGGAGAATGCTGCTTGGGCCATGAGTGAAGGGCAGGTCATGTTTTGTTTTCCTCAATTACGTGCAGCTATTGAAGTTACATCTGAACAAAACTGTACCCTGCTTTATTGGAGGTTTTTCTATTTCAGTTTTACAGTACAAGTATGCGTTGGAACAGAAAGTGCAGTCAGCTTTTGAGATTTTACCTTAAATTTCTGCAGTGATTTTTAACAGTTAACTCGTGATATTGCACTTAGAAAAAAAAAAAGCTTTCTTTAGCTGGTAATAAAAAATAGGTGCCTAAAAGCACAGACAGAGTAGAAGCAATAGGTCTTCTTTGTATCCATTTGTAGTACTTGGGCTTGTAGGCATGCACAGAACAGGTTTGCAAAGTAGTTCATGCCGAACTGTTAGATGTCTTGGATGGGGAAAGCTTGTGACCTTTAAAAAAATTGTGCCAAAGTTATCTTTGGTTTCGTTTAATTTTGAGGATGCTGTACAGAGGCAACTCTTTGCAGCTTACCCAGCGCTGCTTTAAAAAGCTACTATGATATGTAGCTTTAAGTTGATCACAAAAGCATGTGAGGGAACTGCTTACAAGACAGTTAATTCTTTGTGTCTATAAGGTACTGCAAAAAAGCATTGACAGGTGTCTCTCAATTAGAACTTGGGTGTTCTTGAGAATTTGACCGCTGTCTTGTGCCAATGGGAGCTGCTGAGCTGTCATATCATTGTAAATGAAGTCTGCAGATGGAGAGACAACCGTGACTCTATTATCTGATGTGAAAACTATAATCTGTCAAGTGGTGGGAAAGTTATCTCTCTCCTCATAACTACAGTGTGGCTGGCTAGGTTTTATACTCAGTGCTGCGTAGAAGATCAAAGCTTTCCAGATAGAGGTTTATAAATTCAGTGACAAGGCTCAAGAGGGTCTTAAATATTTAAGCTATGAGCATGGCTATGTTTAATGCTGAAGACATTGTAAACTGTGGGCAGTGTAGTGAAAATGTCTTTCCCTGTGCCATGAGCATTTTGAGTTTCAGTCCGGTGTTACATACCTGGATAGTGTGAATTGGCATTGCCAGCTGAGTCTAGATGAGAAGGTAGCTGGTAGCAGCTGGCTTGCTGCCTTATGGCCATAAGAGTTACAAATTTTATTAGTGTGGTGCTTAAGTGGTGCAATACTTGCTCCCAAACTTCGCTTCCAAAACTGCCTGATGAGCTGAGACCTGCAAAGAAGCCTTTGCTGTACCACTTGCACTGCTTACACTGATAGAAGCTCTGAAAATGGGGAGAAGATTCCAGTGCCTTCGTCTGAGGACAGTTTGCGGGCAAGCGTCTTCAGTGCAGTGTAAAATTATTCACTGAGAATATTCTAACCTGTGATGCATCTTTCTGTACTTGCATTTTGCATATGTATGATTAAGCAGCATTGGCCAAAAGCCTGGTGACAGCGCAGGGCTCTGGAATGTCTCCCTGTTGCCTGGGCAGTTTATTCATGTTAGCTTACTTCCTTGAGCATAATCGCTCCTTTTAAAGTCCTCCTGAACTCAGGAGTGCCGCTGCTATTGAGCAAGCTGAAATTATACACGCTGCAGAGAGAAAGGTGAGTATGTTGCAACTTAACCTCTCTGCCAGAGGAATTGAAAAGATTTTGCCCCAGCCCTAATTTCTACATTAAAGAGATGAAAATTGTCACTACGTGCCACCTTCAATGGGGAAGAAGTGCCTTGCTGGAAAACGTGTTATTAACTTTGTGATGTCTTTGGCCTGTTGTGCCTAAAGAGCAAGGGCGCTTGGAGGAGGCTTGCTGACAAAGCGGTTGCTTATGCTCCAGATCGGAAGTAGTGATCAAAAGATATTCCCTTTCCCCTCCAAACACAAACTGTGTTTAAGTCATGGTAAGGAACCTGAGTGATGTCACCTAGTTTATCAACGTAGTCGCTCTAACAAAAAGGCAGCACTTCATCTTGTCCTTGAGACAGGGCTGCCGCTGGAGAGCAGAAGGTTTCAGTGCCCCAGGCTCCTGAGAATGGAGGTAAGATCCTTTACTTTGCAGCCCCATTTCTGTTGTGGCTAAAGAATGCTAAGAAGTTTCTTGTAGTCTAACAAGCCCCATCAGGAGCTGGTGTGGCCTGAGTCGGTGGACTCCCTGCTGGCTGAGGGGCAGATGCTGAGTACTACCAGAGGTACTGACTCCTGGCAGAGCACCCCAGAGTCAGGGTAAATGTCTCATGAGAAATCTGTTGCTGGGGAATGGAAATCGGTGTTACTTCTTCCGTGACAGAAGACAAGAAAGGAGGAGGAAAAAGCCACGTTTTGTGTTAAGAGCAAAAGGCTTGGGATTTTTGTAAGCAGGAAAAATCCTGCCTTAATACCCCTTTTTTTAACTCTTTGATTAAAAAAGGCTGATAAAACTTCTTGGTGCTCACTTGTCTCTGAAATCTGTGTTTACAAGGAAAAGGCTAAGAACCTTTCTAAGAATGAAGGTGTTTTGCCGAATTTTGCAAGGAATGTCTAAACCTTGGGTGTTACTTTAATAAAAATAATTCGTGATCTTTTTATGGAATATCTAAACTCTGGGTGTTACTTTAATAAAAATAACTTCAAACTCCAAGATTAACAGAGTTGCTAAAAGGGGTTAGTTCTGAATGAGTAAAACAATAAACTGAACTTGGAATTTCTGAACCAAGCCCTAGAAGGCAATTTGTGGCAAAAACTCCAGGAAAGGGGAAAAAAATATCATTTTTATAAAATAGCCATATAGCTTCTTTCTCAGTTATAGCTAGGCACTGCTTTGAAAAGTGACTCTTCCCTTGCAGAGGCGTAGGAATGAGATGTTTTAGGAGAATTGGGTTTAATTTTAATCCAGCAGTGAAACAAATTAAGAATCCTAAAAAAGGCTGCCCAAATTAGGGATTTTCTGAAATCGGAGCCTGAGAAAATACATTTGTGCATCTGAAGAAAAACTTAGATCCTGAGCCTGTGAAGTAGCAGTCCTTTTGAGTTTCTGTCAGAGTTGCTGGAACTGGTTTTGGACATCTGTGATATATAAAAGGCATGTGTGGACCTATAGTTTGCTCCTGAGAAAGACCATGGTTTGGATGAGATTATAGACACTTTTGTCTCTTTTGTAATGGAATTGAAGGAGTATTTTGAAAAGACTCAGCCGGCTGGACTGCTGTGTTACTTTCCAAAATACCCTCTGGATCATCCTGAAAACACAGTTTGTAGTATGCTCTTGAATGACAGCATAGGGTGTGAAGCATAAATTCCTGAGCAGGGAAGATGTATGTTGGCTGTGCAATGGGAGCCTCCATGTGATGTTGTTATTTATGGTGCTTCTCTCAGATGTCTTTCTGGGACCCGAACAGCTGCTGTGAACTTTGCCCAGCACAGAGTACTCGCTATGTTTGAATGACTCTGTTTTGCCGTTGCTCAGGTTGTGATGCACGCTCTGGTGAGCGATAATAATAGAACCAACTTGTGTGACACCGGTTGTAAAAGCAGAGCAGAACTTAGGGAACCCTTTTATTGATTGATGAAAAGCTTGAAGGAATATAATCTTCTGTAGCTTTGGTGTCAGGGAGTGAAAATTCAATACATCCAATTTCTTCTTTTCAGACTGTAGTATGGGAGGTAGGATGGGTTGACAGAAGAGAAAGACTTGCTTTTTCCTTTCAGAGGGAAGGGTGGAAGGATAGAGGCAGAGGCACAGGCTTTTTCAATCTTATCTCTTTTCTGCATAACCGTCTCGTCAAGTGGCAGCAACTGTGTTTGCAGGAGTTTTCCCTTGCTTTGGTAAAAGAGCTGTGGCTTTTTAAACATCATGCATTTTGGTATGTGGCAATGCCATTGCTAAACAGATGGAAATCTACAGTCAGATAAGGCTTGGAATAATTGATGTTCTTAGCTCAACTAAGTAACCGAGTTCACATGATCTGTACGAGGCCAGTGGATTTTTTTTTCTGAGGCAAAGTATGTGCTGCTTGTATCGCACATTTATTTAAAGCTAATTTTAGCACAGCAGATTGAGAATTCTAGCAACCAAAAATACCGCTGTTGAGTCCGTTAAAAGGTTTCCTTACCCAAACTCTGGTTTTGTGTGTGACAAACAGAAAATATCACATCTCTTTTACTTCATATTCATTAGTGACCCAGAAGCAGCGAAAGCATTGCACTCAAGGCCTCCAAGATTACTTTTGGCATTGCTGATGGGGGAATTGTTCTGTATCATTACTGTCTTCTCTTTCAACCTCAGCAAACCCTGCAATGCCAAAGGCAAACCACTTGCTGGCTGATCAGAGGTGCTGGAGATGCTGGTGTGGCAGTCCTCTGATACTTGTGGCTTGGACTGCTGTTTGAGCATTGCCTAAGAGCAACGAGTAGGAGTATGCAGTTCAGTATGTTGTCTTTGCACATGTGAGATAGAACAGGAAAGCATTTATGGCCTCTTAGAAAGTGTTAAGATTATTGCTCTGGAACAAAGTTTCTAAGACTGCTGCAGAGGTATTGAACAGCATGGAGAGGTCATTGAGAAGTGTGCAATGAGACAAAATCAAGTTGCTATTACGAGTTGTGATTTTTTGACTCTATAATCAGTGTATGATTCTCAAATAGAAAAAAGAGTTGCATATGGTTGTATTATTTAATGAGCTAACAGTTGGCAACATGGTGCTTATTACCAGTTCTATTAGTGCTGTTTTGATTATTAAAGAGTGCTATTTGTTTATAGACCATAGGCTGGAACAGGAGATTTCCCTTGATCGATTGCTTGCCTGAAGATCCTTCTAAAGAAAGATGAAGCTGTCTAATTTTCTTTTTGGTTGAGGCAAAGAAGTATTCTCTTGTCATAATTCACCAGTTCCAAGCCTGTAATCAAAAAACTTATGGCAAAATAGTGATGGCTCTGTGGTGTTTCTTACGGATATTGTAAAAGCTCTGTCATCTCCTTGAGGGGCCATCTTTGCATGAGATATCATCTAGACCTACCTACTCTTTCTCTCCTAAAGACTTTGGTATTAAGAACCTGTGGCCTGGGGTCCAACGTTTTAGCTCCAGAGGCTGGAAGAAGAAAATTTAGCCCAAAGAGTTAATGAAAGAAGGACTGTGTTTTGGGGACATGAAAAGATCCTGAACCTCAAGTTTGCCTCAAAAGTTTCCCTTCCTTGTCTGTTGCTTGCATACACCATTATATATGTGTATATATATATATATTTTTATTTTTTTTTTCACTGATTTTTGGTTGAATGAAGGTGTGGCTTTATACCTTGATGCCTCTTGCAACTGTTGTGCGAGCAGAAATGGCAGTGACTAATTGCACTGGAGTTTTAGTAAGTACTTGGCATTGTAATCATGGTGAATACATTGTGAGCTCATCCCGAAGTAACAACACGGGATAAAGTTACTATTGCACCGAGGAACCTGCAGTTCACAAGAACATCAGCCCAGGGCAAAATTGGATTGGTTTTGCTTGGTTGGACACTGTTGTTCTTTATTCAGGCATGGAGATAGGAGGGGAATTCTTTGCTCAGAGGGAGAGGTTCCTGTGTGACCTTGAAAAGCCCAGTATGGTATGCTTCTTCTCTGTTCTTTTATAACTAAATGTATCCAAATTTGTCAGGGGGGTTCAAAGAGAAAAACAGAGGGTGAAACAGTTTGCTTATAAGGAGGGCAGCTCTGGAGTGGAAAACAACAGAAAAGTGAGCTTGAAAGACCTGGAAGAAGTGAACTGCTGTTAGAGCTGGTAAGGGCCAGCTGATCCCAGCAATCTAGCCTGTAGGAATGTTGCTGCATAACTGATAGAAGATGCTAAATTGTTGCCTTAAAGGCCCTCAGATTATGTTCCCACTCTGTAACTGAGCACAGTATGGCGTGGGAGCTCATGGCACAAGCCGAGCTGGAGCACTTGGAAGGGTAGGAGAATTGGTGAATAGCTGGGTTAGTTCCCATAGTGCAAGAACAAAGGGATGTTTAAATGAAATTGAAAATTGGAACATTTGAAACCTGGCATAATTATATCACATGATATTACCAAGACCAAAAGTTTAGTTGGATTCCAAGCAGACCAGGACATTTATATATATACAATGACAATGTCCAGAGTTGCAGTAAATAGGATTAAAAATAAATTAAGCATATTAAACCTGCATGCTAATTGATGAGGTTAGGAAGGAATTTCCCCTTTGGATGAATTGCATCATTGTCCACTACTTGTGTTGTTCCACCTTAGGAAGCATCTGGTCCTGATCACAGGAGGCACGATTCTCAAACAGATGGACCAGCAGTCTGACCTGTTGTGGCAGTGCTTAGCTTACCCTGCCTGGAGAGGATCTTGTTGAAAGGGTTTGAGAAGCATTTTTATTTTTTCAGGGTTTTCTGAGGCCACCTGTACTGCAGTTTATGTCTGCTTTTCCAGTTTTTATTGGTAAAAGAGGACAGCTGTTGACCAAATGCCTTTAATGAATCCTGAGAAGTGCTGCTAACATGTCAGCAGCAGCCCCTAAAGATGGAAGCTGTGATGAGCACAGAAGGCATTGCTGTACTGCTCAGTAAATTGAAAAGTAGCTCTGTGAGCAGCTGAACTAGTGAGGATGAGTTTCCTGCAGCTTTCTCAGTTTTGGTGGCACTGTGATACCTTAAGCATCTTTCTTTCTTTGTTTTCTTTACAAACCAGCGCCGTTAGCACCCCTGATTTTTCCAGCAGCATAGTGCCTGAGCGGCCTCTTACTGCCTTGTAGTTCTTGTGCTATATTTAATGAAAACGTGTATCCCTGATGCTTATGAATTGGGCACATGGCTCAGGGGACTACCTTGGTTATTTATTCCATAAGCCTGTTGTAGGAATTGAGCACTTGTGAAATCTCTATCCTTTTCTGTCAGATTAGGTTGCAAATGGCCTTATAAGTTATGTCTCTGTACATGAGATAGTCACTATGGTTATGTAGCCTTGGAAAACAAGAAAAAATATGTCTTCCAAGTAAGTTGCTGTGGAATACTTTTTCTCTCAAAGCAATTAGGTGCATAAACAGTTACACCAAATAATGGAGATGCCTGTGCCTTTAAGAAATGCACTGTTTAATCTGAAGACTTTCCCCAAGGTATAAGGGAAAGAAAGGCTTCCTTGCCAAAATACTGTAATTGAGTTAACAGTCCGGGAGGTTTCTGTGTTTTGTTACTGAGCTACAAAATTCTTCTGCTGGTGTTGGCTGCTGCGAAGATCAAAGTCAGAACCACCGGCCTGCCAGTAAATTGTCTCTTCAAAAGAAAACTGGAAATTCCTTGGTTGTTTCAGGTGACAGCCGGTGTCAGATCTTTCTGACAATAAATGATCTTTTTCCGCAGTTCTCCTTCTGCATGCAGCAGTGATCAGCTGGGATGTCTTGTAATCTGTATGGTGCATATGCTGAGTGTAGACATCTGATTAACGAGTAAGGATGTCAATAATAAATTGAACTACTTGTTTGCAGTTAATTTCTGGTGCTCTGAGAGAATATGGAGTTATGTTGATTAGGGAACAGTGAAATCATGGTTTCTGTTTCTTGCATACAGTGGTCATCATAATAAGAGATTAAGTGGTATAAAACAATTGGTGGTATCTGGACGTGTTCTGGGTGTCCTGCTGATGGGACATGTGTGGCTGCCTTGGCTTTTTGTCCTCTTTAAATCTGTGGTAGTTGCCTTTCCTGAGTAAGCAATAGCATGTTTCTCAACAGCAGGCATGATCACTGAGGGACAGGTTTTCAGGACTGTTTGCCTACTAAGCACTTTTAGGGGTAAAGACTTCTTTGAGAGTCCAGAATTGAGGGAATATGTATTTTTCTTTGACATATAATCCCTGCACTGCAAATACATTTTTTGGCCAGTTATTTAACAGCTATTGTTGCTGCAACACCCAGTGTGTTGTCAGAGGGTTTTTTGCTTTGACCATCCAAGGCTCAGTTATCATCTCTGTTGCAGTGTGCAAGAACCAAAGCCAAGACTCTTTGTGCTCGGATAGTACTCTGTCTTTACAGCTGTCCCTCATTTCTAGTGTAAGAGAGCTGAAACAAACCATTGTTTTGCTGGGATGAGTTGGCAAAGAAAGGACTATGCTGTGTTTCTGAGTGAAGTGTGCCCTATGTATGGAGCATGCATTGCAGAAGAAAGGAGGATTTCAGAGGGAGGTGGCATTCTGAGAATTCGAGAAGGTAGCTGATAAGAGGTAGGATCTGCTCTGCCTCTGCTAGGAGGAGATTTTGGTGCTAATGTTTATTTTAAAATGGGAGAGATAAAATTGCTTTCGTGCTTCTGTCTCACTGAGAGCTGGCTGGCAGGATGGTTTTGGTGCCTGAGGGCTTGATGGCTGGGGAGCGTGCAGAAATAATTTCTCCTGCACCCCCTCATTCAGCGTTTGGGCAAAATCATGAGGCAGGCAAATGACTTGGGCTGCCTGTTTGGATGCAAGATGGCTGTGTCTCCATTTTGCGGATGAATCATCCCTCTGCCTTTTTGTTATTAGACTCTGAACAGTGCTGCAGTTGGCTGCGGGCCCGCTCGATCCTAAGTTTTGGATGGCAAAAACGGATAAGCAAGTCCCCTCCACCCCAACCCCAAACTTGATGATGTGATTTTAGGGACAAAGACGCGTTGAAAATACATTAGGCCTTTGTCACCTAGTAGTTCAGCTACTGTAATGCAGAGGAAGCATCTCCAGTACCTGTTAAGTGTGTTAAAAATGCAAACGTTTTGTGGAAGTTGGGTGGGTCAGGGAGCGATGGGAAAGTAGAGGAGAGGCGTACATCTTTGTTTTCCATCTCATCTGCGGGCTGGAGCTCTACATACTTGGATAAACGGGTCCTGAGTAAAGATAACTCACATTGTTTTCAGGAGCAGATAAGTTAGTAGATGGGTCAGTGGTTTCTTTTAGTTGAGCTGTCTGCCGCAGACTAGTTCTGCAAGCTTGGCACCCGATGATGTTTTCCACAGTATGTGAGGCTAGCTGGTACAGGATTTTTCCTGCTCGTCATGTCAGGAACAGAGGCACAGATTAGCAGATTTCATTGGTCACCCCGATTTTGGCACATGATGTTTACATACCTACTTTGGCAAAACTTTGCTTTTGCGAAAGGAACTCTGATTTCCTAAAAGGAACTTGAATGAAAGTTGGGATTTTATTAAAGACACAGAGGCATATTATTATTCATCTTTCCTTGCTTCATCCCTGTGATGTTTCCTGTTTTGCTTCTTGAGATACAGGTGTCATGATGAGGAGCTTCTCAGAAACAGAAGTGGATGATGAGTGGAGATGAAGAAATCATACATTTAAGAAGTTGGCTCAAGTTTCCGTTACAGGCATGGAAAGTTTCTGAGACCAAGCCATGTGAGAAGAACATGAGTAAAGAAGAGGGAGATGTAGACCCAGACTTTCTAGAAGGGATTGCAGGATTTGAGAGGACGCTGCACAAACGTCACGTAGTTTGCTTGCTTATTGATTTACCTACGCCCCTGGATTGTAACACTTTGCATATCTGTTTGGAAGCTGAAAAATCCCCTCATATCTGTGTCTTTAATATAATCATGGCTTCAAGATTGTTTTAGGAAGAGCAGAACACTGCTGTAGTTTTGATCTGTGGATTAGATAGCTGCTGCTTTGTACTTGAAATTGATTTTGGTTTTTTGTAGGAGCGCGCATTGAATATGGAGATCAGACCATGACCATTAAGAAACAGGAAATCAAGGGTCTTGCTTGCATTTAATATACAGCTTTTGCATACAAAGTGTGACAGATGCATAGGTAAAAGAAAAAAAGGTAGTGTTAGTCCTCTAATTTGAGTAATGCTGTCCTTAGGTGTCAGCATCAAATATTCATCAGTTCAGTTTTTTTTATTTGACCATTGGTCACAATAATATTCCATGTAGGTAAGATTTCTTGGCAGGGCTGCAGAGCTTCAAGTGCAATTACTTAGTATTGAGTTAGGTGAGAGCTTTACAGAAAGGTAGAGGATTTTTAACATCTTGGCTGCTCCATGAAATATTATAAGGAAACACTAGCTATGCTAGTCCAGCAACTTACAGTGCTGGAACACTGTAGTATGAACAGACTTAGTTATAGTAAGTCTCTGATATGGAGGTGCTAAGACATCGACATATATATATTTAAGATATTTAAAATTAAATATGATTTCTTATATTGGACAGTGTTGCTGGTAGAGCAAAGAGCATCTTTATTTTTCTTATGAACTCTTATCTGGTGCTTTATCCTTTAATAAAAGGCTATAGTTATTTTTTCATGCTGACTGAGTATTTGGCCTTTAAGAGTATATAATTAGGTAGAAGAGTAAATGCAGTTGTTAAAGAACTGTTTTTCTAATGAAAATAGTTTGAAATCATATAATTTTAGTTTCTCCCGAATAGATGTGATTAGTGTGTTGGAAATAGTTTTATAGTGGATATAAAGGGAACAGTTGAGAGACAGTGGCTGAGAATGTGTCCAGCTATTTTTGTAGCTAACGGTTACATTTTTTCATTCTCTTCACTTAGATATTTCCATACAATGAAACAGCTAAATTAGAACTGGATTAAAAGAACTACTTGCACTTAGTAATATTTATATTTCAAAATAGGTTTTATTGTACAAATTGATAAGTAAATCACAATGACTATGAGAAAATCCTAGCCTATATTATTACTTTGATAAAAATTTGAATATGGGATAGTGTTGTCTGTATCATATACAAATGTTTGAATGGATTTTTAGCTGCTGAAACTGAAACCAATAAACTTAGTTACTGTTGTTGACTGGAACAAGTAAATCTGCACATTTCTGTTTTCTTCATATTACCTCTGCCTCTACATTCACCTAGTGTTTCTTTCAGCATTACTACTTTCATTGTATTTTGCCGTCTTTAGATTTACCCATGAGGTACTCTCAGTGTGGTTTTTTGCATGTTCTTGTGGAACACTTTCTTGATGGAGAACTGTGCCTCTGAGTATGTGCAATTACTTGCTGTTTTCTGAATAAACCCTGGAGAATTCCAGGCAAAATAAAACCCTAGGATTAGTAGAGTAGCTAGTGGGTTAGTTCATATTTTAAACATACTCGTCAGTAACTGATGATTGTGTCTTGAAGTCGATACAGAATCAGAATGGCCTTCTGCACACCTACATTTCACGTTAGATTAGTGATAACAGTGTATCCCTGACTGAATGTACATTAGTGAGCAGTATGGTCTGTGTTCTGCATTACTTTGGAGAATGGTAAATACTTTTTGCTTGGTTGAGAAATTTTTAAAACTGGAAAGGGTTGTGGTTATTTTAGTACCTTAGTACTTCAGATTTGAAAGAACCAAACTTGTAACACAGCCCAAATGGATTGTAATCTGTGTAATTATTTATATTACATGAAGTGATTCAAAGGTGCTCATGTCTGCTGAAGTTTTAAAGAAAACAAAATCAAATTGTGGGAGATAATTGGTTAAACACTTGGAGACAGTGTTGATTGAAATATTAAGCCCATTTTGGGAGTAATGTATTCCACCATTTCTGAGCAACTGTTTTCCTCACATTGTTTTATTCATTTGGTGTAAATCAACATCTGGTTAATTCAAGGCTGAGGAACTGATTGACAGTGGAAAAGATTGCATCATTAATTTTCCCTTTTTAATTTATGTGTAGGAGAGATGGAAGAGGAGACAACTTCTGAAGGTCTCGGTGACCAGAAACAACTAGTTGGTGTTATAGATTCCTTGTTTACTTCTTTAAATGAGAAAATACCCTATGTAGTTTTTTCTGAGCATTCAGTGTTCTTTACCTGATAATCCATCTGCTCATTTGTGTTATAGGTAACAGTGAGTAACTTTTCCTTATCAGTATAACAGAGATAGACTGTGCTCCCTTCCAGGTCTTGCAAGAAATGTGCTCCATGTGTGCTTCCGTACTCCAGAGGACACTCTTCATGTGGCATGTTTGTCATACCTGGCTTATTTTTATTTCCTCTTTTTGGGGTCATTTTCTTTTTTTTTTCTGCTTGATTCCCTCTCCCCCCCCCCCATACTTTTGCTGTCTGGGAATTAGCACCCTGCCTTGGAGTGGTGTGGCCCTTCTCTCACTGGTTATGTGGAATGGTGAGGTCTCTGTCATTTTCATTGTTGGGTAGGTAAATGCATAGGTCTGGAGAAGTCCCCATTCAAGCCTTAGTGGGTATAGCAGGACCCTGGCATGGCTAGCTCTAATTCTCACCCTTCTCCAGAAAAGCAGGAGAGAGGAAGGGTTCTTTGTGGAATCCCCTTTGCTATTCCTGACCTTTTCAGGAGCATCCATGCTATCTTTCTTCCACTGGGTGAGCATCGGTGTGGTGTAATCCATCACTATCATCAGCACAGCTTAGCTGTAAACACCTTTTTCAGAAGATGAGGCACACTAGCCATTGGCACTGTTTGCTGGTGCTGTGTACTCAAAGAAATATATTCCGCTACCTTAAGGACTTTTTCTTCTCTTTATAGCCTCTGTGTCAGCAAGCAGAGAAATTCTAGCTGTTCGAGCTCTTGTCACTCATAAATATGCTTGGCACTTTACTGGAGTCAATGTGTGTCCTGTTATCCTCCCCATACCTTTGGGAAGATTCTTTGTGCTGCACGTGGATGTAAGCACTGGACCACTAAAGTACAAAAGCTAATGTTACCAGGGTTTGCTCCCAGGCTAAGAAAAGCCCAGATAAAACATGGAGCCTTCTTCCCATGAGCAGTAGCTCATCTGAGGGAGAGAGTATTGGTAACAAGATCCCCGACAAAACCACTCAAGCTGGTTTGTAGGTTTGCTTTTCCTATGATTTTTCAGTTCTAATTCTCACACGGGAAGTGTTGAAGCAGTGAGCAACATTTTCCTTTGTAGAGGATAATGTTCTCCTGACTTGCTTCACAGGATCACATGCCCTTAGTAAGTCCTCTTGGAAGGGTTTGCTGAGCCAAGAACCCAACTATGGGACATTTATTTGGGCATGCTACACTGGTGATGATTTAATTTCTAGCCAGTGTGACAAATCTGTTGGCCACCTGTTTTCTCCAGCAGCATCATCAACCTATGGTGAAGCAGATGGCATGTTAATTTTGCCTTCTAGGTGAAACTCAAGGTGTTTTGCTTCACTGTCATGCTCTTCATTTCTCTAGCAGCAAAGGCTACGGGAGATAGATGTGGACCATTACATGGACTCTGAAGAACAAAGATGAGCAGCTGTTGGATTTTGAAGGGGGAAACATGCCTCTTAGTTGGCAGGGGCCATTCTTTGCATTGTCTCCACACAGTACTGGGCACAGTCAACAGCCTTCTATTGAAATATTTGACTCCTATTGCTATGAAATGCAGCTTCCATTGCTGTTTCCACCTTTGTATTTTTATTACTGTGATACATACGGAAAAAAAATCCCAAACCAAATGATTTCCATTGCCACAATGTATTGGCGTCATCTATTTCTACTTACTCCCATAACTTCAATCAGTACCTGAGTGTCATTGTCCCTTCTGTCTTTGGTTATACCCGTGGTCTGTTCTTCCTTTTGGCATTCAGCTAGCTCACTTCAGCAGCGCTTGATGTTCTGTCCTGCTGGCCACACTAATTTTGGAGCTTGTCAGTGAGAGCCAGCCATTGTGGTTTGGCATGTTGGTAGCTACTCACACACTCCGGCTCCCTTTGAAGGGAGAGGATTGCTGGACTCAGGGGAGCCCCAGCCGTCTCTTCTGGCCCAAGAGGAAAAGGCTCCACCGCGGTTATTCTCTGAAACCCAAACCAGAATGGAAATGGCAGGCAATCTGGGGCTTGAGGTGTCACGTTTCCTTTATCTGGAAAGTTTGCATTGTTGACTTTTGGCAAGCACACTCTGGCTTGTTATCAAGGGGATCTTTGCATAAGCCTCTGAATTTGCAAAGTGCGTATTTTTGGATCACCACAGGAGTGTTTCATGGGCAGTTTTTATGTTCTGTGTGAAGTCGGTGTAGGTTCTTCAGTATAATGCTTCTTGAGTTGTCAGCAGTAGCCAGGGCTCTTTGATATACTTTGCCCATGCTGATTTGTTTATTCAGATATGTGTCTTGGGAGGGGAAGTGATGGATTAAAATCAGTGAGGCTCACTTCAGCTGTTCACCCGTTCCCTTGGGCTTACTATGGACACAGTATGCCCAGTCTCTGGTGAATTAGCCTGAGTCCCTGGCGATCTGAGTCCAGTTCCCGGCATTAACTGGATTAGTGCTTGAATCAGGACTGGTCAAAGCCTTGTGCCTTCAGAATGGGTTTCTTGCCTTTGAACTCCTCTTGGCTCGGCTTGGCCTTGGGCTTGTGCTGTGGCAGGGGTTGGAGCCAGGCTGGCTCTCCCAGGCCACACAACACCCACAGCCTGTGTCATCCTCTGTGCCAGCCTTGGCCTCTGGCAATTCCAGTTGTGGGTTCCTCCTTTTCATTTTCCCAGAGCTCGCTTGATAGACGAGTGTGATCTCAAGCAGAGTCACGCTCTGTAACATGGCAGCTCTCCCTGCATGCCTGTGAAAGCACAGCCAACTCGCCTCCACCATTGGGAGTGGAAATCTTCGAGCTGGGGTGGGACATCATCTTTGAGCCTGTGGGGACTTGCTGGAAGAAAGTTTGGATGGCAGTGTGACAGAGTTCAGAGCCATCAAGAAAGCTCACCCAAATGGTTTGCTTCCTCAGAGCAGAGGAGTTGCTCCATCCCTGAATGCCAAGTGACTTTTTAATTTTCATGTTTACCACATTAAGACTTTGAGAGAGTCCCTGAGATGCTTTTTCTTGTGGTGAAACATGGAAGCATGTCTCTCAACTCAGAGATTATCCTGATAGATAACAGAATGTGTTGGAGCTTGCTACTCAATATGCAAAAGCAGATGTGCTTTTGTTGGTTGGAGATCGATTTTTCCAGCTTGAACTGTGTTTGTAGCTATCTGCTATCTGCAGAGCAGATACTCAGTTTTGTTGGTGTTCCTTAGGCGCATTGGAGTTACTGAAGCACCCAGAAATGGTGCTGTGTTTGATAGAGCTCTGTTAAAACTCCTTTAGTCTCAAGGACCCAAGGGCTGATTTCCAGGTAATGATGGGTGTGTGGTGCCCTGCTTCGTGTCCCCCACGGTGTAGATGTCATAGGGGCCTTCAAAACTAGAAAGAAAGGTATTACAAGAGCTGTATTTCTTTGAGATGCTATGTTACACCTGTGCAGTCATCTGCCACTGTTTTGATTCCTCTTATTAATTTTATTTACTTTGTTTGTAAGATTGAGAGGAAATAAGGGTTCCCAGGCAAGGTCAGGGGCACAAATGCTGATAGGGGAAACAAAACCTCCCTGGTTCCAGCTGCTTATGGCTCCCAATTCTACAGAACCAGGAGGTATGAGAAAGCCTGAAAGCTCCTGTTGCTGGTCAGTAACCTTATTTAAGTTGGTACAATATAACTACAACAGCATCCTGCAGCTTTCTGATGTATTTTATTCTATTTCTGTTCTGACCAAATGCAGTTTACAGCTATTTGGGTTCCAATTCTGGCACGTTTTTATGTTAGAAAATTAGAATCACTCCCATTATTTTCTACTAAAAATGCATGTATTTTAGAATAAGCACAATCACTGAAATATGTAGCCTTCCTATCTGAATGGCAAAAAAAGGCCAGTAATATTTGATATAAAAGTTACATTAAGTTGCAAATTAACGTTGTTTTAGTGGTTACTGGTAAATGAGAACCTGGGGATCTTTCAGAAAATAGCTGATGCGGAAACGCAAACTGAAGGGGGTTTAAAATTAGTTATTGAAATTGGCATGTTGTATTACATTATTTAAACCAGAATATCAATTTTCCTAGCATGGGTTTGTCGAATCAAGCAGGGATCTCTCAGTTGTGGATTTACCAGAATAAATTTCAATTCTCAAGAAATTAGGATAACTGATGGATGTTGTAATACATAATATTTATAATTTCTACACATATTTGATTTGATGGGAACCAAACTGGTGCTGCCGTTGCCAAAAGCCGATCCTCGTAATTTATTTTGTGGTTGTATAAATTTTCCTTTGCCTGTTTCTTTAGTGGTATCCCAAATTGTAACTTTTTAATGGTCAACCTATCTTGGCTTGAATTTTCCCATGCCTGAGGTCCACAATGCTGATTTAGCAGAAGAAAAACTTTGAAGATATTTCCTTCTCTCTGTACTGTTTATTATATCCTTTTCTTTGCGTGTAGACCGAGCTCTGAAGCTTAGGTCAACAAGAAACCACCGCTGTGGTCAGGCTGGCTCGTGGGAAGCAGCACTCAAATGATTCCAGTTTGTTGTTCTCTTGGGTCCAAGATGATTCCCACTGGTAGGACCGGCAACTTCTGGCTTTTGAAATCAGTGTAGATCCCTCCCAAATAATGTGTCCGTTCAGCAGTCTTTCTACCTGCATCTGCACGCTGGTGGTGATTACTCTAGGCTTTAGTGAATGGTCCTTTAAGGAGAACTAGGGTGTGTTAGCACTTACTTGGGCAGCTTGGGTTTGAGCTTTTCCAAGGCAGACATCAACAACTTGTCAGCTATAAAGAGAACATGAAATAATATTTTGTGTTCTTTTTTTTTTCTTTATAAAGTTAAATTAAGTGCTCCAAGAAAGTTTCTGTGTTTATTCACTTCCTCAAAATCTTGGAATTCAGACCTATAAATACAGGCTGACTTCATGTTTACAACTATGATAGATCTCACTTGAATTGATTGACACTACTTGTGAACAAAAGAAAAGGTATTAAGATATGTTTAGATCTGCAGGAAAAGATTATTATTCGTCTTGTTAAAATACGTTACTTTTGTACATAAGGGAAAACCAGTGTTCACTTTTCTAGTGAAAAGGCTTTTTTAGAAAGCCTGTTTACCGGCTATTACAGAAATAAAAGACTTTGCAACCAGTCTGAAGAGATGCAGCTTTTCATGAAGTTAGCTATATTGTAAGCTTAATAGTAGGTGGGTATTTACCTTAAATGACGAGTCAGCATTTCTCACAAAGAATCATGGCCTCATACTTATAATTCTTATTTTTATTGGGGATTTTTAATGTCATTTCTGCATTGCAGATTTCTAGCTGGAGTTTTGCCTTAATTCTTTTTAGAAGACGACGTAGGCTTACTGATCCATGTGAGTTTTCTTAAGAAATGTAAACCACTTTTTGTATTTACTACATTATCCCTGAGTATAATCTGCAGCTGAATTTAACCAATTTAGAAAACTTTTGCATCCTTGTTAAGAAACGTCTTTTATTCAAACTTGAAAAAATAGATGAGGTAAGAATTCTGTTTCCGAGTCTGTGTTTACAAGTCTAAATCAATTATTTGGGTTTTCTCAAATGATCAGGATGCAAAAAATTTACTGATTTAAGTTCATGTTGGAATTATGATTCCAGGGCTTTCAGTGACTCAGAATGGAGTAAAACCTGACAGTTAAATTTAAAGCATCTTTTATTAAAAACCAGAAATGTGCCCAAATAAATTGGTGTCTGTCAGGTTTCTAAGCTAGTGCCAATTTTGATTTAAATTCCTTTTTGCTGAATAAAATGGCTTAATTGTGTTATATAGTATTAAAGCAAATATTTTATACAAAGCTAAGCCGGGTGCTTTTGGGCAAACATTTTTTTTTTGCCTTGCCATACACGCAGAAATGTTTCCCACTTAAAGGAAAGTGGTTGAAGGAATTTGGTTTGGGTAATTTAGGTCGAACTGTTGAAAGTGAAGTTGCTTGCTTGGGCACTGATCCAGTCAAAACTCGTGCACATCTTTAACTTTCTGCAGTCTGCGTTGCCTGTGAGACCTCTACTGACATGGATAAAGTAACAAGCATGCAACATCTTTCCTGAATTGG
This sequence comes from Loriculus beryllinus, assembly GCA_039877255.1. Taxonomy (NCBI): domain Eukaryota; kingdom Metazoa; phylum Chordata; class Aves; order Psittaciformes; family Psittacidae; genus Loriculus; species Loriculus beryllinus. The sequence continues at coordinate 31,659 of JBCJKH010064674.1, forward strand.
ATGTACATACCCTACCATCACGTGCACTTGAGTTAAGCGTGCTTGCAAGCAAGACCTGTGGCTCCTCAGAGATTACCTGGTCGCACCAAATTGCCCAGCCAGCGATCAAAAATGAGATTTCCTTCCTCATTTATGCCTATGCTTGAGGGGGGGGGGTTGGAAAAAAAAGGGACGTTTTGTTGCTTTTAATGTGAGCTTCATTGGATTGGTTTGTCTCACTAGTGCAGTCGTGACGCAGTGTTGTGTTTTATCAGTGCCCACCCCCAGCAGAATTCTTTGCTTAAGAGGAGGCAGATTTTCACCTACTGAATAAGGCTCTGGACTCACACTGATGCTTCTCACTGTTGTCTTGTGTGCTCTCCTGTGCCGGAGTGAATTTTATCCCCAGACTGCCTGGTGTAAGTTATAGCCCTCTTTCTGCCCTCTGGAAGTTTGCATGTTCAGTGTGAGTGTGCTGAATGATAGGATGTCTATTTTAGACTTCAGCCTGTATTTACAATCGGGAAGGCAAGTCGCTGGAAGAACTTAGCTCCTTTTTCTTTTGAAACAACTTTTGAATACTGGGTGAGTTTTAAAGATTTCTCTGAATGGCTTTGTTTTATAAAACATGTTTTCCATAACCATGAACACTTGTTTTCTCTGAATGGATCTTAAAAATCTGTCGTGGTGAATCATAAAAACCACTTGCTTGTTAAAAAGGCTTTGTTCAGTCGTCAAAGGGTCAAATTGTCTTCTAGTTAGAGAAAATTACATGTATCAGCAAATGCAGAAGGACCTGTTGATACTTTACCTGTCTTCCTTGTTTGTAGAACTGCTGTTTAAACAGGACTGCTCTCTGTGGTTTTAGTGGATGTTTTCAGCAACAGAATCTTACGCTAAATATTTATGTGCATTTTTGACCTTTCAGTGGTGAGAACAGAGGTTGATAGGGACTAAGAGAAGGAAGCATCCTCTAGAACTTTTGGAGCTGGCGGTGACAGTCCCTCTCTGCAATGTTAAGCTGGATGGGAGTCCTTGGAAAGCTACCAGCTTCAGACTTGTTTCCATATCAAGCAGTGGCATGAAGTATGTTTAAACACATTGTTAAAATAGGAACTGATTGATACAAAACCTGCTTCTGCAGATGTGGTAATTGATTTTTTTAAAGGAAGTCAAGGGTGCTTTTTCTGTACTGGAGCACTAAACTTGCATTGTGCTTGGCCTTGTGACAAGTCTTGTGCGTGTAATTTAGAGCCATATATGCATGTTCTTAGTCTCGAACCACTTGAATTAATACCATCTTTCATATGAGTGTAGTATTACTGTTTTAAAGTAGATAATTTGTGAGCCTTGTGGCCCAAGCATGAATTGGAAATGATAAAGATTATTGATGTGAATGGTATTAGTAGATTTGGTTACAAATCTATGCACCAATAGACTGGAATGTCAGATCTGGCATGAGTTTATATACACAGGTAGGAAACCTGACAGATCGGTTTTATATAAAGAACAACATACAGAAATTAGAAAGGGATGGAATAACCTGCTAGAAGCTGCTGTCT
>JBCJKH010064677.1:0-12367 GCA_039877255.1 Loriculus beryllinus
CCCTCATAGTAACTGAGATGTGACACAAATAATACAGCAAATAATTACAATGACTTTTTGCTCACCTCAAACTTAAACAAAGGTTAAGCTGCCCTTTAGAAAAGTAAATATTTTCTGTAGTCAAATATGTGTAGACACCTTTAGAAACAAGGATATATTGCCAAACTAAATTAAACTGAAGATTATTACAATAGAATAATTTCAAAACATAAAGGATGCAGATCTGCTCAGCAGAAGCAGCAGCCAGACATCCTGGCATCTCAGTCAATCCCTTACCTTACAAAACTCCCAGGCTGATCTCCATATGGTCTCCAAGAACTGTTGCTTGAAATTTCTGTCCAGTCAGAGCAGATAGGAGAGGAAAATATTAAAAATAAGAAAGTGCATAATCTCCTTGCCCCCTTAAGTCTGGTAAACAATTTATAGTCAATTTCATACAACAGAATGAATCCACAGACCTTTAAGTAATTAAGAAACAGACACTGAGGTTTAAAAAATAAACTTAAAGGAAAATCTCACACAGTGGCCAGGAAATGGCTCATAGATTTTATTTAGTTCTCATAGTCCAAAGTTTAGCCGTTAGCTAGATAAGAGCCAGGTGTGTTTTACACATCTAATTTGTTTAGTCTGAAACTAATTCAAACAGCACTTTTTAAGTCTGCAACTGACTTTTAAAATCTAAATCCAGGCTGAATGGGTGTCATATATATTCAAGGTCTCTAAATGAGAAGGATCACCTTTGGGGAAGGAAATTCTCACTTATTTCTTGTGTGCTTTGGTTTGTAAGTAGTGGTCAGGCATCATTCTGTTAACTGTGTTAAGATGAATAGCAAAAAATCTGTTGTCCAACGCAGCCACTCATACCAAAGGCAAAAGGAAAGCTCACACTGAAGGCCACTTCTGAGGATTTAGGGCCAAATTTGCTGACCTGTCCAGTGAATGGACTAGAAATGCACAAAGGTGTCTGATTCTCTATTTTGACACAAACAAGCCTTGAATCAACCTAGACTGTGAGGCGGAGGTGGCTGAGTGGGCAGAGGGAGCTGAGAGCCACAGGGAGCTCTGTTGGGAAGAGATTCTGTCACATCTGGAGACACACAGGAGTGGGGGTGCATGACTGCAGATTTGCAGCATCACATTGGCAGGGATAGGTAGAAGCTGTATAGAACATGTATAAGGTTAAGATATTTGATTTGTAATGTTTTGGCCTTCAATCACTTCTGACAATAAGAAAATTGCAAAACATTTGTTCGAGAATCACTTTATACATGAAAAACAACAGGGCAATTTATGGCAGTAACATTCATAATGCTCTAATACAGGGCGAATCATAAGGAAACAGACATAATATCCATCATCACCATTATAGTGTCGAATAACCTGACTTTCAGACTCTGAGACTTCAAATCCTCTTGGTATAAGCAACATTCAACTTTAACTGTACTCTCATTTTGACAAGTATTAATGATGCCCTTCTCTGTTTGATCTACTAAAAAAGATAGTCAATGAATTTACACCCTGTTACTTATTCATGAACAAGTTGTGCCCCTGAATTTTAACATACTATGCCTTAAACTATTAGCTGTATATCTGCTTTATGTGATGTTCCTACATAAGCTGGCAGTCCATCAATTTAGTGTCCATACATTTCTTTGAAAGCTGTATTATAATTAGAGCTTAGGTTAATACTATTCAGCAACCATAAAACAGACATAAAATAATTATAACTCATTTAGTGAAATTAGAAAAAGAGCAATTATTAGACTCCCATTGTGAAGCTTTGCTGTGAGGGACAGATAATCTATCTGCAAGATGTACTTTAAGAGCACCATTTTGAAAGAAATAAACTAGATAAATTACTGTTTTGTTTTGGTTTAAGAAAACTTAGACCAATAAATGCAAGTTCAACAAACAGAAAGGATGTGTGTAAGGGAAGTGAAATTTCTACTGCAAGAAGTGAGATTAAAATATTTATACAATGTTTTCCTAACATTACCTCTCAGGATGTTGTGAAGATAGTTTTGTTAATATACGCAAGGCATAAAATAGAGCAATGTAGGCACAGGCTTATAAACTTTTACAATTAAACATGAGGATGTGCACAGTTTGATCAGGAGGCAGGGCACTCACTGATGCTGATGTTTGCCCCAGCACACTTCGAGCACAGGATTTCTGGTAGCATTAATGAAGCTGTTATATATCAGGAAACCTGGTTTTGAAATTGTCTGTTGTTCTCCAAGCTCCTGGTATGCTGAGATATCCAGTTATATGGGAAGAAATTACTTATAGCTGGGAACACATCTCCTTGGCTGAAATACATCTTAGGACTACGTTGAGCTGACAATTTGTCCATTTTTTCCTTCTTTGGTTGGAGAACAGGATAGTAATCTGTCTGATGAATGAGCAACTGAGATGATATCTCGTCCTGATGGACTATTGTTGAGCTACACCTTGCAGAGATACAAAGCCTCCAATATCTGTAGTTTCAAGCCTTACAAGGACAGAACATCATTCAAATAAGAGAGATTTTTTTTCCCCAAAATACAGGATCTTTTCATGTCTGAATTATGACTTTAGTTCTTTGGTCACATGGGTCTTTCTTTTTTGTACACTTTAAGTAATAGAAATCAACATATTTGCCAATCTATGCCTCTTATAAGGAAGTGTGACACTGTTCACTGCAGGAGAGCTCCGTAAAAAACGTAAGTTTCTTTAAGAGTTCCCATGACAGAAAAAGGAGGACCTGTAAGAAAATGTTCCATATGGTAATTGGAGCCCAGCCCAAGAACAGGAGAGTCCCAGGTCTCAGGGAAATCAGTGGGTTCATGATAATGTGTAAAACACATCATTATAGCACAACTAAACAGAACAAAGCATCGAAAGACCACTGTTGCTAACTGCTGTCATTAAAAACTGTACTGAATTAAATACCAAGTGACTTTAAAGCATTAGTAATTTTAAAAGATTAAATCTCACAAAATATAGCAAAAATGTATCAAACTATTAGATTGTTTATTTCTTTGGAATAATTTCTCTAGAATGCTTTTGAACTTCCAAAGAATCCTATAAATTCCTCCCTACTTAATTTCTAGCAATGCTAGAAATTAATCACAAGTAAAATCAATCTATTTTGTGTTAACACACAGACCAAAAATAAAGAAAAACACAAAGAACTTTTTTTTTTGGTGCATGTGTGATTCCATTAAGATTTTTCTGTGTTTGTGTAAAACCTTATTTATTTGTTTATAGTGAAACATAATTTCTCATTAAATGAACCCTAGGAAACAAGAAGTCTGATGAGAGAAATTCATCACTACCAACATTTGTAAAAGTGGAAAGGATTGTGCTGTTTCCTGTTTAAATAGTGTAAATGTACTGTTCTAAGGAGGAATGACCTTACTTCATCACTAATTTTACTTTCTAAGTGACTAGTAAATTCTCCAATGCTTCCTGTTAAACAAAGCAAAAGACAAGTTCAGAGAGCTGATACCTCTGACAGTTGTGAAAGACAGGAAAAAATGAATGACATTCTCCAGAGAATATTTTTCTGTCACTTAAGCAGTTTACATATTTCTCTATTTTTACTGTATTTTTCTTTTTCTGATCACCAGGGATCGTATGTGAGTTTAGGGTCATTAGGGCTATGTCTAGTGCCAGACAGATTCTGCTGCAGTCAGATTTTTACAATGACAGCACGAGATTTTTGGAATGCACTGGTGAGTTGTGTGACCATTGTTAGACTGTCATTAAAAAGAAAGAAAGATATATATCTTTCCTTTCTTCTACTGCAGACAAGACTTTGTGTTTTGAAAAATATAACAAGATTTCTTAGAAAAGATGAAAAAAAGTAACAAGTAAGTTTAATATTATTCAAAACCATATTGCAACTGATTTTTTTCACTTCAAGTGAATGAGGGCAGTAAAGATTTTTTTTCATGTTAAGAGATGGAGAACAATAATTGGGAAAACACAAAATAAAAAAAGCAAATCAAGAATTTGACCTCTTTATTTAATTCATTCTTTCCTTCTGTCTCCTTACCTTTCTTTTCAATGCTTCAGTCTGTTCTCACCATCCTCGCGGAACACTTCTTGAACCTGCATTTGTGAATTATAAGCTTTCTGTATGGTACACAACAGTTGTTAAGGATCAACTGATTAACCATTTTAGAGAAGATTTAGAGGAATTATTCCAATTTTTACAACTCCATGTGGTTTTTAAATATTGTAGTGTTTTCACCCAATACATTTTCTGCCCCCCAGTTGTAAAAATACCTTTTGTTTCTGGGGAGGGAATTTATTTTTATACAATTTTGTTATAATTTTTTTTTCCATGTTGCTAATAGTATCTTCTAGGAAAGAATAAAAAAAGCTCAAGATGAAATATTGTGTTCTTCATTCTTTTCTCACTCACTTAGGTCAGAGAATTACAATAGTACAAACATTTCAGTATACATTGAGCAACCTAGAAAGAGACAGGTTATGGGATTCATGTGTTCACTTGGTTTCGTTTGTTTGGCAAGACCCTTCACATCCTTTCTTATAAATATACTGTGCATTTTTTAATGAGAGAATAAAGGGTTCAGATAAAAAATGTCAAGCTCAAAAGACTTCTTTGTATGGGCACTTGTATTGTTCATGTTGTATTGCATGAAAACACTAGGGACAAATTTTCTGCAGCTTTTAGTGACAGTATTTTCTTTTGGGGTGAGTATGGATCCCTTTAGCTTAAAATAGTTCAAAAAGTTGCAGAGCAAAAGCTGGCAATTGACCTAAACAAAGTGATAAATAATTTTAACACAGGTGAATTAGCTTGGGAGATGTTCTGAGCACTTTAGTCTTTATTTTCCAATGGCCCTAAAAGGAAAACCTTTCCTTCAAGAAGTTAAGAATTATTTTCCTGCGCATTTTATGGATCTAAAATTCCAGAGGGTAGTTTTCAGTAGTGATTTTTAGATCTTTACTCCTTTCACTGATCTAACTGCAACTGCTGAAGTCTTTTATCCCATTATACACTTACCATTTCTCCAGCTATACAAAGAATGTATCTATTTACAGCAATTAATGTGTATCACTACCACCATCACTGACATTATAACATGATCATATTACCATGTGTACAACAGTTAATATAATGTGAACTACAATGATTAATTCTAATTTTAGTTAAAATCATGCAATATAATATAATCAAGCTCTAATAAGTTAATAACAAAAATTATGCTTAAGGTTCCAAGAAGGAGCAAACATGCTGTTTTGATTAAAGTGAAGTGTACACTTAACTGTTGATTTCACTATAAAATCTAAATACTATTGAAAAGTACCAATTTACCTCACATGAACTAACCAGGCAGGTTAGATTTAGGTTGCTATAGCCTGCTCTCTCTGTGAGCCAAGCTAAAGTAAACGAATTCATGTCTGCCACAGTGTGCATATGTAGGCATACACTGAAGAGCCACTGGTGCCCAGTTAACCTGTGTCTAAGCTCTAAATCAGGAAGGCTTTTCTATGTGGCTTAATAGGCCCTTTTTTATTAGTACTGGAGCATCTTCATTTCACTATAAACAGAAGAGTGGCTAATTAAAATATGATCAAATATCTGATTGGATCTGGCACACTGTGAGACAGTATGCCTCTGACTAGGTACTGCTTGTAACTATGAACTACCAACTGAATTTACCTCTTACTTTGACTCAGAAAAGAGAACCTCCTAAGGAGCAGACTGAAACAGGGAGCATTCAGTTAGGGCGCAGAAGACCGACATTCACTCTCAAACCTGAACCACAGCAGGTCTCCTGCAGTTTTTAGACAAGAGCTCTCTCCTCCAAACTGTCTCTGCACCACATATTCTGTCTGGTACCTGGCAATGTTTCCAGAAAATTCTTTGAAACTCGTATCAATTAATATTTTGGCCTCTAATAAAATAAAAGCCTTTATACAAATGATATCCAATAAGCTCTACAAAGTATTCCCCAGGAAGACAATGGGAGTTGTCCAAGCATTTTACATAGAATCATAGAATGGTTTGGGTTGGACATAAGGGAAGAGCTTGGATCTGATAAGTGCTAGCAGTTAGACTTCTATGCCTGTCACTTACAGATTTTCTTTTTTATTCCACACTGCTTGATGATGTTTTCTTACTGATATCATACTTTCTCCAAGTGGAACCTCCTGCAGATACCAATCCAGACGGTACCACAGAAGAAAGAAATAATAGTAAATCATACAGAGCTACAACTAAAAAGGGCAAGGGAATTTTGTCATATTAGTTTACTAATACCTGTGAAACTTACAAATTCTGCATAAAACATTTCATGCCAGGATCCCTTAATTCTTTCTGTGATGCTCTGGAACATCTAGAATATTACTGCAGTACTTCTCCCAGCACTCACACAAAATTCCTGTTACAGAAACAAAGATTGCAAAAAGAAATTATTAATTTTTTAGTTGATATTGTAAGCACCTGTTGTATCTTTCAGAGAAAAGCAACAAAAGCTGTTTTCTTACACAACAATTTTTCTTGAGCAATTTTCTTCTGCAACAAATTTCTTCTGTATCTAATATTACAAAAAATTTCCATCACACAATCTTCTACTGACGTGCTTTCCGTAATACTTTTACACAGCTAGGAAGTCAGCAAAATTTAAACTTTTTGACTGTTGTATTTCCATATATGTTTTAAATAAGGTTAATACAAGACTTTTACCTGGAAGAAAAATGTGAAAACCTCAATATACATACCCCTGAGGCTTTGATTCAAAGCATCCCACTCTGCTACAGAGATTTTCACAACAGATTTGGTGGGTTTGAGCCTTCAGCTCCCTTGAGGTACATAAAAGAACACATCCTGTAAGATGTATATCAATTTGACACAAACCAACTGCTACCAAGAAAAGATAAAGCTGCCTTGAGGTTGGAAGTGTATTCACAATCCCAATCATCTGTTTGATGGCTCCATTACTGCTTATTTATAAAATATTTGCCACGTATTTACAAAGGAGTTACGTGATTATAGGGATCCTGAAATAGGAAGCACTGCCAAATTATATAGCTATAAAAGTGAAATGATAATCCAACTAAGGTCAGGATGTCCGTGTCTAAATATAACAAATACTGCTTAGGACTGGACAACAAAAGTGTTGTTTTCACAGGCAAAGGCATTGCCTGTCCCTTTTCTACTAGAAAAATCACTCTTGCATTTCCCCTCTTCAAAACTAATCTATTGTGGCTGGCACTAAACTGAGCTCATTGTTATGTCTTGCAGTTACTGTATTTACAGTGTCAAACTTATATTAACCAGCTTATTAGACACGGCTTAGAGTGTACTTCAACTTCAAATTTATTCACAATTTTCCTTGACTTTATCTGGAACGATTGGTCCAATCTATATTCTATCTTACCTTTTGGCTGTTAACATTGATAGCACCTCTTTTTAGTGGGCTCTGGATTTCTACTGATGTTTTATGCATAATGATGCTCAAGTTTAATTGAGCTGTAAGCTTCAGTTTAATTATGAGCCTTCATGATACCTTCAGCACTTTTTCTTCCCTGATTACTGTAACTGGCTCTCTCTAACCCCTTTAAAATCCTTAATCTATTAACCCACTTGTAGACAAGTCATTTTTAGGAGAAAGTCTAATTACACTATTGCAATTATCTTAATGCATCCTCAGTATTTACAGGAAAAAAAAAAAAAAAGCAAAACCAAAAAAGCCAGCAAAAACAAAGTGAATCTGATTGAAATGCACTTTGTGGAATATTCTACGCATTCACATTCAATAATCTGATTCACACTGCATGTGTCCTGGGCTTGAAATGAATTTATGTGGAGAAAAAGAAGTGACACTCAAAGAAGCCACCTCTTGGGATAGATTTTTGCACATTAACTTTCCCACAGATTTTATACCTGTGACTTTCAGATTTACTGTGTTATTCTGCTTCTTCCAGTGTATGAAACTTTGCTTCTTTCAGTTTCAGAGCCAAAGAAAGTAGTAAAAAATGAAAAAAAATCATAGTGGATACATATAGCTACATAAATTACATTTCTTTAAAACTATTTATCTCCGTGTGTCTCTAATGCAATCTACTGTAATTTTTTTATTTTTTTAAATAAATGCAACCATGATTAGTACACACATAAAATATTTTTCCTTGTCATTTTGAGAAAGATCCTGGGTGTTATTTGACTATCATACACTATGAACTGCTAGTGGTAAGAAATTTTTTTGCATATTTGGATCTATAAACATTTTCTGGGATCAAGTTACAGCATTCACAACAAAATCCATCCAAAAAGAGACCTGGAGCACTATAGCTATGATTTTCCTAAGATGGCCCTAGGCCAAATGAAGGCAACAGCTTATTTACTGAAGAGTATATAGCTCAGCAAAAAATTTCACTTGCTGAGTATACAGGCAATATTTAATAAATTCTGAATTATCTATAAAAAAATAACACTTTACAATAAATTTCTGAAAACCAAAAAAAAAGTAAATTAAGTAGAAAGCACTGCCACCTAAGTCTTTTTAGATCCAAATCCATTTACTGCTAATGAAACTGAGATTCTTAGTTATTTAACATGTCTTAAAATGCTTACTGAAAGTTTGAATATAAGGATCGAAATAAGTTACTTACATATTATTAAAAACCCCCAAAGAGATATCTGAACTTAAAATTCTTTTAACAAATCTTTTTGTTCATTTTTCTCATTCAAAAGTATCTAAGGAATTTTATAGCTATGGGCCTAGTGATTAAACCTTGAAATAAAAAAGATGTCACACTAAGAAAACATAAGCAGCCTAAAAAATGTGTATGAGAGAGAAAGAGGAGGGAGCTATATGTTGTCTGGTTTTGTTCAGTCAGATTTGAAAATCAAATAAGGTCTAAGCTCTCTATTTTTCTATGTCTTAATGTTGTTTGTGTTGATAATGCACTGTGATTTATATTGGCATATGCATTGTGAACTTGCAAAAAAAATAAATTTATTTTTTAAAAAATTAGAAGAGCAAGGTTCAGCATTAACACTGACTTTTCTCTTTAGTTCCAATTTCCTTACTTCTCGTTGTATAAGCATAACCTTAATGATACACAAGTGGCATGCATGAAATAGTACTTTATTTAGTATATTGCTTTCCTCTTCAAGATTCGTCAGTTGTTCCCTAATTTATATACTTGTTTTCTGCAACAGGGATCTTGATGGGTTTTGATTTTTTTTTCCATTTCTTCACTTGATAGCCATTTAATTATCTGCATGTTTGGTTAAATTCCTGAATTTGGGATCAAATAAATTTCTTGCATATAAATGAACATATCAAGTACAAGGAACATATCAATTCCAAATCAGTGATTTGTCTTCTTGCATTATAGGGTACTTTCTCTAAAGGCATCACTTTACATTACGCACTTCACCAAGTGCAAGACTGAGCTTGCAGTTCTTGAGACTGCTAAAATTTTCTGCTATGCCTATTCAAATAGCATGATTTGCTGAAACAATCCTTGTGGAGGACAATTGTGGTTGCCTAAGGAAATGCAGCATGCAAAATTTTACAGCTTATCAGCAAGTCATAATTATGTTTTTCCCTTTATTATAGTAAAGGGCTGATAGATTTCCTTGTCTCTTTCTGCTCCTGTTTTTGCATTTAAGCTTTCTGCAACTTTAACACTGTAATTCAAAGTACTGGCCAAATGTGCCCAGAATGTATTCATGTTTTCATAAGAAATATATTTAAAATATTTAAATCTGTACAACCCTTCTCAATCAGCAATGTCATTTTATATTGCTGAAAGAGATATAATTTCTTATTTATAAAATAAACGCTCCTTTTTTTTTTTATTTTTTTATTTTATTCCTTCAGAGAAATATATATGACTTTCCCTAATGTATTTATAGTGTTTGCATTATAACACAACTTTTTAGGCAGGAGGCTTATTTTTGTTTCTTCTAGATCCATGATGCAGAACAATAAATCTTATTTTGGGATGATGCAGAATGAGTTTTGGTAACGCTTAAACTGAGCCCAAACAGAGAAGAGTGAGAACAGCGGGCTCACAATTCTCAAAAGCAGAAGCACTTTTCTGCCAAAAACATTCACAGCTGCCTTCTCATTTCCTGGGAAAGTCAAGGTGTTCCCCTGGACCTACTTTACAGATTTGTGATTATGCAAGTATTCTGGTCTTCCTTTGTAATATATGCAGATCAATTCAGCCTTGTTAGTATTACCCCATCCTCATTCCTGCAGGCTCGTGCCAGCCTCATCTGCGAGGGTCGGCAGCTCTTAGCAGCTAAATATGCCAGCATTCACAGCTGCTCTCACTTTGCGTGTCTCTCTCTGCAGTGAGGTTGTCCTTGTTTAGTGCTGTCTGCTGCTCACTGGATGCCTACGCCCATGCATACCAAATGCTGGGCAAAGAGGGACATCAGCAGTTGTCTTTTCTTCTACATGTTTGCTGCTCTTTGGTATGCCAAAGAATTTGCCTTCCTCACTGGAATCATTCTTAACACTGACAAAATGTAACTACCCCATTGTGCCGACAACCCTATTGCATCTTCCATGAATGCCTGTTTGCCAAAATTTGCACTTTTGTCACTCTGCATTGACTATACTCCAAAGTCTAGACCTGAAGTAGCCAACATAATCTTCATTCTGTAACCATTCTGGATTTTAGTACTTAAAGCACTAGCTCAGACAACACATAAAGAAGAACTACCATCTGAATATTGCAACTTTCAGCACATGAAAAAGCAGCATTTAGATACTGAAATGTTAACATAGCTCACATTAACCACTTGCAGGTTAACAAATGATTCTTGTGCCTTTTTTCTGCCCCAGGTCTTACCTTGCTGTACAGGTAGTTTACTTCCATAATTATTCCATCTTTGGAAGAATCAGACAGGAAAATATTCATCATCATTTATTTACTACTTTGACATCACAAACCTGGAAAGTGTTTTAAAAAAAGGTTTCTGAATTTTTTTGAAGATATTTTTTCTTGGAGAGACTTACTAAGCTAAATCCTTCTTAGTTAGCCCAGTAAAGATTAAACTGTACCTTGACCAGAAGGAACATAAAAAGTTCAGTCACTATTACAGAAAATGTCATACGTAGCTCCAAAATACTTGCAAATGCAACAACAGACACTCAAATCTAGACTAGAAACACAGTTCTCAATTAATCACAGACACACTTCATATGGATCTCCTTCAATCAAGATCTTTAAATTGGCTCACAATTTTTCTGTAAGAGATTTCTAGTTCAGCAGAAGATAAATACATGCATAGTGTAGAAGTGGCTGAGCTCGACCTGTATGCTACAGAAAATCAGCCTAGATATTTTCACATTAATATTTTACGAGAACTATGGGGTTTGACTAGGAACATAATGAATGAATGAAATGTATGTATAAATGTATGAATGAATGAACGCATGACTGAGATCAACTACCAATAATTCATAATTTTGATGGAATATGAGTCACTATTTCTAAAACCTGGAGAAAAACAAGATCAATAACTGGTTTGTTATGTGTTTATCTGACTTGCTAATAGAGCATGCATTTATCAAAAATTATTTTTCTTCTGGACAGTGACTGAATCCGATGTGTTTACTCTTTTCACTTGCAACACATTAGGAAGTGAAACACCTTTCTCACTTGGCCAACAACAAAAAGTAAGATGTAGTTACCAAACCCAGGGTTTTAATTCTTGCTTTATTCAATGTGTTTTATAATATATTACTGTAAGATTCAGGAAAGATTCTAGTGACCTGTTGGAGCATTTATGTCAAAAGGTCAGCGCTGATGGCATCAAAGACCAATATGGCAAATGATTTAAAACCCAAAAGCTGAAACACTAACCTATTGCAATGAACATCTATTGGTCAAACACAATAGTAGAGTCAACAACAGAAACAGAACAGTCCATCTAGAACTGCCCTGCGTGGTACTCTATGCCTCGATATCTGTATCCATAGATAATAGAAAACACAGACACTGCTCATACCAGCTGTCGTAGTTTAAGCCCAGGCCGTAAATCCGAACCACACTGTCTACTTCCTCCTGCTCCTGGAGGGATGGGAAGGAGAATCAAAGGAATGTAACTCCCACGCACGCCATTGAGATAAGAACAGTTTAATAACTAAGGTATAACCTAATTCACTGCTGCTACCACCAATAATAATAATGATAAAGGAAATAACAAGTAAGGAGAATACAACACCTCACCACCTGCTGACCAATAATACACAGCCCAACCGAGCACCGACTGATACCTAGTCCAAACCCGCAGTGAACTAGCTCTTCTGGGTAACTCTCAGTTACATCCTGGGCATGACGTGCTGTGGTATGGAATACCTCTTTGGTCAGTTTGGGTCAG